>CAXKVY010005738.1:0-55000 GCA_964058915.1 Tetropium fuscum
TATATTGTATCACAAATCACATTAAAACAGCACAATATATATATATATATATATATATATATATATATATATATATATATATATATATATATATATATATATATATATATATATATATATATATATATATATATATATATATATATATATATATATATATGTATATATATACACGCGAATATCTTAACCAACGCAATACACTATCGCGAATGACCGTTACAATTTACGTGCGTATAACCCATGGATCCTATGTAAGAGAGGGGACATTTGCTACTCCGTTCACTAAACACCGACGGCGCGTCATATCGATGTATACCTACATAGGTAGGTATATAAATAATATATTAGCAATTCCCGCGAACACGCCACTGTAAGATATGCGAACCTGATCCTATTAGATCCAAGAATCCGATCCCGATCCGAGAGATACGATTCCAATAAGTTAAAAAGAGATATACCGCTTGAATATTCGTTATTGGAGAGGTCGTGGATCGGCGTTGCCGCTTTTAACTATAAAAATAAATGTTTACGTGATTGTCATCTTTAAAGTAGACGTACGTAAGTAGTAGAAGAATTACATGTGGCAACTGCGCGGTATCTTATATGGGGTCAGTTAACTATAAGTACATATTGAATGAAGTATAAATGCAAATTTTGTGCAAGTCTACGAATGGCACATAACAATTTTCATATGGCCGAGAGTGAGTGGAAAACGAGAGCCATGCACGCCGACCGCGGGCAAGCTTCAGTGAGGCGCATATTCGTGCAATCCGTGAACTGTTTGAAGGTGACCGCCGCTACAGAAAATGGGAAATTGCTACACAAGTCGGAATATCGTATGAAAGTATGCCCAATCAATCATTTGAGATGATTTGTGATACCGAAAAGTTTCGCCAAGGTGGAATTCTCGCTTTCCATGACAATGTTTCTGCTGATTCTGCTCCATGAAAACGCTCGGCCATACACAGCTGCATTGGGAATCACTGGAACACCCGCCCTACAGTCCCGATTTGTCGCCGTGTGACTACTATATGTTTACTAAAAGAAGAACTAGGAGGTCACCACTTTGACGAGGATGACGAAGGTGTATAAATGTCCATTCGCAATTGATTACTGACACGACCAGGTTCATTATTTGATGACAGAATTAAAATCTTCGGTTCAGTTAGGTGGAAAAAATGTGAGAATAAAAGAGGCGATTATATAGAAAAATAGGGAGTATTCACAATTTTATTTACTGTACCAATAAATGTTTTAAAACCAAAGTCCGGTTAATAGTCGTTTCGCCTCTAGAAGCAAATTATATATTTTTTTAATTTAGATGGTAAATTTAGTTCTGTATTATAAAGAGTATATTTTTGCTGAGCACTGAATTATAACCAGTGTCCTGGATATCCTCTAAGTATGTATCTTGATGTGCAAATGAGGCTGAGGATAAATATAATTTCTAAATAATTTTCTTGTCAGCTATTAATTCCTCACCATACCCATTAGTTACAGTAGCTGACTTCCATCGATCTTGCCTTTTTAAGCTAAATAAGTCTCCCTCATTTTCTGCCAAAATTATTGTAAACTGAGATGTTAGTATAGTGGTCAGGATTTTTTTATTTCAAATATTGATCCACTAGATAGGATACTTTTCTAATAATATTGTGCCCCATATTTTGTTTCTAATGTTTACCTTTATGATATAAAATAAAGAACTTTTCCTGATGTTTGTTGCTGTGTCAGATAGATATTATTTAACTAAATTAGTCCATTTAGGAATATTTGTTACATGCGTAGTAGTCTCCCGGCGCCGCGCCGGTTGGCGATAAATGGTTCTGTTATGGTGTCAACCTTATTATGTCAACATCAATCGATATTTATACTAATCCTAGTCGCGTACAATCCTATAACCCATATACATAGCTAAGCGTACATTGTTCCTAGGCGTTGGTGGCCTAGCGGCAAAGCGTATGCCTTTTATACCGCAGGTTGTGTGTTTGAATCAAAATAAATAAAAAAAAATTAGCACTAAAAATGCCACCATTACCTTGATAGATCTAGAAAAGTTATGGTCGCTATGAACATGCTAAAAAAATTAAAAAGATTTAAGGCTCAAGAACCTGCTCGAGGACAATTCAGACACTTAGTTTCAGTAGTGGGGATGTGGAAATTAATGTTAACACAATTGAAATGAAAAGTAATTGCAAACGATTTTATTTAAATATATTTGTAATAAATGTAACTATTATCTAAATATAATAGGTTTATATAGTTTACATATTAATGACAATTAATTCCCTGTTTGTAATTACCTGAGTTAAACTAGTAATATGTTATCGCTTTAGAATTTATAGAATTCCTAAATATTTCAAACCAGATACCAGTACTATTTGGCAATTAGCTTTATCCTGTTTAAATGAGATAATGTGATATATAATGAGATAATATTAAGAGCAGAAATAATATAAAATAAGATTTTGATTTTAAATAAATTACCTGTTAATAAGTTTTCATGGTATATCATATTTATAATGGGCTGTTACAACGAATTTCGAAATATATTTTTCGTATATGCGTGAGAAAATCTCTCAAACATTAGAAATTCGATGCAGGTATAAAGTAAAATTGCTGCATGTAATGTACATGAGATAGCGTCCCGGTTTCCTATCTCTGTCACTGCTGTGCAGGACTCTCTTCTTTATCTGCGCATTTCGCGGCTCAGTTGAGTTTGGTCAAGCTGTAAGTAGCTTGGGCTTTACTTATGTATGTACTTAAGTGATTCTTAAACATCAAACAAACAATCATTACAATAGGAACTATGTAAACAGCATAACAAATCGTGCTACTAAGCTTAAACAACTTAAAGGAAATAAGGTTCTAAAACTAATTCATATCCAAGGCAGTTTTACAAGCCGACTTTAATAATACAAAAATCTTCGAAAAAGAACCACACTATCAAAAAGTAATATAATATATGAAATGTTACAACAATACAAGACAACAATACAATTATCAGACGAACTGTTGAACTGAAAATTTAGATCAAACCTACATCAGCCTATTAGAATAGTAATAATTTATATTAGGGTAAATTGATACATTAATTTTTACATCTATTCAACATTATTGAAATGAACAAAAAACCTATCATATTTTAGGTATAAAAACAAATAAATCAATTGTCACTTAGAAAACATCCTCTCTCAGATTATGTACATAACATTAGGTACTTATCACCTAAATACCATAAACAAACCAAAATCACATATTCATAATTGAGAATAGAAAGATGAATCAGTTGCATTAAACTGAAAGCCTTTAAATTGAACACATACTTATATAATACGTTGAACCCTATATAAATCGTACACAAAATACAAAAAATTCAGGCCAATAAAAAAATACAGTAAAAAAAGATCAGAACGCAACAAAAAATTTTTTCTTCTAAATTTCTAAAAGATCTGATAATCCGAAGTATAAAGCCTAAATATTTTTTTAGACATGTTATGCTAGAAAAATATATCCTCTGCTGTTATATCCTCTGCTGTGTGCTATATCCGCACACAGTATTTAGTAAAATTACCGCCGCTGCGTTCGTTCTGTCGCATTCCAAACCTATTTTCTGAGATTATTTCCTACTATTTTCTATATTCCTGCAACCTCAAATAAAAGTTATTTCCTTTTCAGGAAATAAGTTCAGCTGCGACTGTCGCATGAAATGGGTCTACGTGCTGCATAAGAAAACTACCCAGGCCGACGTTCGCAACTCTCTTGAAAAGCTCCAATGTCAGTTACAGCCTGATAAGGTCATCACCACCACGGAGACATACGAAAACATAGTTTGCCCACCCATGGACAAGGCGTTTGTGGTCGAACACCAATTTCCTGAAAACTCGGACTATGAAGACAACGAGGCGGGTGACAAGGTTTTTCTAATGTCGATTCGTCTGTTGGATCTGCCTTGTCCTCCGGAGTTCCGTCCGACGCCCAACACCATCAAGCAGGCGACTACGAGGTCTCCGCCGGGAACGGCGAGTAGCGCAAGTATATCGCATCAGGAATTGCACTTGACATACTTAGTTATATGTTTTGTATATTTAATGTAACCCCCTTGACACGCGTTTTATGTGTGAAGTAACAAAGACGCTCAATATCCTGATTTACGTGTTAAGTCAAAGGTAAACGGAAAGAATATTTCTTTGGTAAGGAAGTAGTCTTTCGCATATCACTTGTGGCTGTGTATAAACGTTGTGATTCGTATTTTTTAAGTAATTCCAACTGGATAACCCTTAAAATATTTAAATACATCGGCAAAGGTATAATAGATTGAATGTACTATAGGATATTTTTGAAAAATTAATGTCTTCTATATGAACGAAATTAATATAAAAATTGATTATCATCTAGTATTTATTAATTTACAAGTTGTGTATATTATATTATATATATTATATATATATATATATATATATATATATATATATATATATATATATATATATATATATATATATATATATATATATATATATATATATATATATATATATATATATATATATATATATATATATAAATTACAAAAAAAAATTATGATATATGTATCATATATGGGCCATAGGAATTTATAAATATATATATTTTTATTACTGCTGATTTACTCACTGGATATAAGAACTTATGTTTCCTATATCTACTAGATTAGAGTCATCAAGTCGGTAACTTTCATGAACTGAATTACTTTTTGTAATTCCTCAGGAGATTTACTCAAACAAACACATGCCTATATCTTGTGATTGATGTAATAATACAGATACTAGCTTCTGTATTTTTCCACTAGATAACTCATTTGAAGGGTCATGTTTTAGGATACAAGATTTTTCAGGTTAGCACCCTTGAAAATGGCCATTTCTCTTAAGTCATTTTGCATGATAAACAATATGACTAAAATTAATTCTAAGTAACAAAACTCAAAATAAATAAAAAATCAAATTTATTTTTCCATATTTTAAATGTCATACTAAAGGTGACAACACAGTTTATCCCGGTACGTGCCGTACGATCACGCGCGATGAGAACTGACGTAGTTTGTTTTGTTGTCTAGTGATGAATATAGTGATGTTAATGACACGTTATTATGAATAGGGCTTTGTGAAATATGGAAAACATTGGACTTCCTTTGCGGCGTAACACCTCAAAATTTGATTTCAAATTATTATATATATATATATATATATATATATATATATATATATATATATATATATATATATATATATATATATATATTGTGAAAAGTAATCTTGGGTTTGTAGCTAGCATTTAATTACATAGAGAAATAAGCAAATAGATGAATAATAAGGAAGATACACTTACCAGTCCTATATCCGGACATATACACGGAAACGAACCACTTAGAAGTTGGACAATATATATATATATATATATATATATATATATATATATATATATATATATATATATATATATATATATATATATATATATATATATATATATATATAAAACTTACCACCCCCTATAATTGAAAAACCAGAAATTATTTGAGAGTCTTAATATGATCACGTCCCCTAGCAACCCTTATTTTGAAATCTTAAATGGAACTAGTCCAAGTGTTATACATCATTTGAAAGCCCTTTTCATTGCGAATACAGCAGTGCATCATTTTTTGAAATCGGATGAGATTTTAAAAGAATATTCAAATTTTACAATAAAATTTACCACCCCCTGTAATTGAAAAACCGCAATATATTTGACAATTCGACGGGAAACTTCGATTTTTTTTATGGGGGGACATTTTCTGACGGTCAAGGGGTCTTGATATATTCATCCTCCTAACTCCTAGAGCATCCCCAATTTAATTTTTTAAATGTTTTTAAATAATTTTGTAAAATCTCAACAAATATCCAAATATGATGCACTGATGTATTCGCCAGAAAAAGTGCTTTCTTATGATGTGTAACACGTAGGGTAGTTCCATTTAAGATTTTAAAATTGTGGATGAATATCTCAAGACCTCTTGACTGTCAAAAATATCCACCCTAAAATAAAAATCGATTTTTCAAATAATTTGCGATTTTTTAATTACAGGGGGTGGTAAGTTTTAAAATGAACACAGTGTATATATATAATAATAATAAATAAAGAATCCATTTTGCTACACCTCTGTTCGTTTAATGAAAATTTAGATATCGGAAATGAAATTTACGGCTCATTTTAAGTATGTAGTACCGCTTACGGGTATATAACATAATTTTTAGAAAATTCATGTGCATTCATATGGATCTTTATGCCTTGAAATTTTTCATTTGTTTTACACCGTTTCCTTCAAAAAATCATATATCCTTTATTTTTTCGCAGACGGACGCTTCGATCCTTTTGTGGAGAGGATAGACGGACTATTATAAAAGGTTATGTACGTCGGCTCGATATCTCAAACGGTTTAAAAGATACGGGTCAGTAAAGTCGAAAATTATAAATTTAACTTTTTCAACGATAACTCGAAAACGATCGTTTCGGCATCGAATCTGAGGCGCGGTCGTTTACATATAGGATAGGGGTTTCTGTTCGTATGTTTGTCGTCGTAAGACGATAAAATAAGAAAACAAGAGTAAAAATACGAGATAAAATAAATAAAACAATAACATGATTTAAAATTAAAATAAACAAAATATATGATTTTTCATTAAAAAAAATCAAAAAAGTAGATTTTCCGTAAATTTCGATATAAAAATCAGAAAAAATTTGTGGACGCATGAAATAATGTGAAAATTGATACGCCCCATGTTTTCAAACTCCCTGGTTTTAGTATTTTGCAAATTTTTAAAAAAATTTATATCAGTATTATATAAATTTTACCCTAAAACAATTAATTTACTACGCCCCTGTCTCTTTAATCGTATTTTCTACATTAGAAATGAAACGCGCGGCTCACTTTAATTATATATACCGTTTTCGGGTATATAAGAACGTTCTTATATATTATATAAATTTAAAGGTGTACTGCTCTTGAATTCCTATGGTTTCCTCCGAAAAAACATATCTCCTTTATATTTGCGGATGAACACTTCGACTCTGATACATTTATGTATAGGACGGATGGACGTTCATAAAAGTCTTGTATAAGTCGCATCGATACATCCAACGGTTTAAGAGAAAAAAAAATTAAATATTTTATTGGTTTTTATCCCCGGAAAAATCGATTTTACAAGGCCGCTGTAATTTCGATGAAAATTTTGATCTCCGAAATTAAATATACGCTTCATTTTTAGTGTGCAGTTCTGTTTTCGGGTTTATAAAATAATTTTTTGTATAATTTAACATTCATATTTTTATGGGAATTTTATTCCCATTTAGATTTTTTCTAATTTTCACCAATTTAGTCTCTGAATTTGATACGTTTAAATACAATCCAGTAGGTTGTAACGATGTGACAGCTCGTCACATTCATAGCTTGTCAGGTCGGGCTATGAAATGAACTTTACAGAACCAGTTGCGCAAATATTTTACTTTTCGTAACTGGTTGTGAAAAGTAAGACGTAACGTCAAAGGGTTTTGAAGAGTGTTACTTTACATGTCAAAATTAGAAAAAATAAATTCCGCAACGACAACACATACAAACTCACATCTTGAGTAAATAAAGGACATTTGTATACGAAAATCATATATTTAGTTTTAATACATGATCACCCTGTATGTAAAACCAAACTGGCTATTTTTGCTACTGGTAACCAAATTATAACTATTATAAAAATGAAAATGACTATTATAAATATGTATATTGCAAACAACATAATGTCACAGACATAAATCATGGCCCTCTCAAAAACACAGGATGTTACCTTGTTGTTACCTTGCATGTCTCATATCCAGTGAGACATTTTTATTCCGGTTTTACAAGTTTTAATCTACCATCGCATGTTTTCCACTCTTGTTGCCGGGCGTTTTATTTGTGGACTATCAACGAACATACGCCAAATAAAAATAAAATAATAATTATACGAGACTCTTGAAGAATTGGGAACCAGCAAAAAGATAAGAATTATACTATTAACACTAAAAAAACGGAGAATAAAGTGAAAGTAAATAAATAATAGAACTACAGAAGAATTTGAAGGTGTAGACTAAGCTGCCTAGCTTAGTACTCAAAAACGTAATAGGGGATGGAGGAATTACTAAAAATTACTAAAAGAGGTATGTATATAAATGACAAAAAAACGGATTGGGCAGAAAATAATATCCAGAAAACAAGTTTTTAAAAGTCGAGACCAATAGCTGGAAAACATATAAGATAGAAGAAGTAGAGCTATTCTTCGATTAGGGGCAATATTTTCACGAAGACTGAATATAGGGGTAGAAAGCTAGAATAATATAAAAAAAATGTATAGCAGGTTTACAGAGAATATTCAGAAATAGGAATATTACTAAGCAAATAAAGATACAAAAGAGCGAAAGTCGAACGTTAAATAAAATTTAAGAAACTTTATTTGTTTGCCTAAGAATAAAGTAACTCTATGATCAGTTGTTTTGGCAACAACTGGCTGTATTAGGTACTACCTAACCATAACAACCATAACAACCATAACAGGAAAAACACAGATGCGAGTTATTTTACGTTTCCTTTTAAACACACACTAGGTGCCACAGTATGGTAAATAATTATGGAAAAATGGACATTGCCCCATTAGATGCAATATAATTAAAAAATAAGGTAAATTACAGACTGCATTTTCCGTCAAATTATGATATTAAACAACAAAAAATTAAACAGCCAAGTAAAATCGTGGTTCTATTTGTTTTTAGGCGAAAAGGTAGTTATTCTGAGTTTTTCCGCGATAGCGGACTGATCGTTCGTTCGCAATTCATCCAAACCGCCCGTGTTCCGATAATGATTCCTCTGGAGACTCTCAGGAGGCCTAAAGCGCCGTCGGCAGTCTCGTTTGGCCCCACTTCTCAGACGCAGAGCGTGCTCAGCTAGGGCATTAGTTTTAGAAATACATGAGCCGCTGACAAGATTTTTAACGCGTATTCTCTGAGATAAAGGCTCAGTATTTCCTGAAGCGTTATAATATGTGATATTTCCGAAATTTGTTTACATATTTTGTATATAAAATTATTCACAAAAATATGTGTTTTCAAGAAAATGTAGTTTCCAATTGAATGCATTAATATTGAAGCAAACTTTAGTAAAAATAAAAATATAATAAAATCTGCATAATCAAAATTATGTCCTAATATAACATTAAAGTTAAGATGTCTGATTGACCTTGTGTAGTAAAAATACCTCAAATTTAGTTGTGATGACAATGAATGTAATAAAATCATTGTATCAATTATTATGTTGTTATGAGTTAAGTAAATATTTTGTTTGAATTTCGCTTACGTATCAGATAATATATTTACAATCTCGATAAAGTCGCTCTCGAAAGTAATCAAAACAATTTTGACTTTTCCATTTCAATCTACAAGTTTGACATAAGCAGCGTCCCTCCCCACTGAAAGTTTGTCCTTTGGCTAGTAAAGCTTTATACAACATTTAATTGTTTCTATGCTGAAAATATATAGACGAAAACCTGGAGTAATAGAAACTGTTCGTGTTCCACCATATAAATTAAAATAGACAAGAGAAATGGTTTACATATTCTGACAATTTTAACAATTTATGCGAATATAACCAGGCTAGCAACAACCATAGCAAGAAATAGTAGATGAAGGCTGAAATGAGTGTGGTGGTTTCTGAACGCAACGAAAATTAGAAGGCTTTTCCAAACGAAAAATCTTACTAGAATACATAAGAACAGATTTCCTATTATTTGGTTTGCTTGTGTTTTTAACTTTTTATCCTCTTCTGGTAATTCTGCTGATTTTTGCTGACTTTTATTTCTTGTGTTTGTCTTATATTTTTCTCTTGAGACATTTTGTTTAACTCAAAAGCGACATGAACTGAACTGTTTATTTTACATACGTTATTTTGGCCAACAGCAATCATAATACAAACCTAATATTCTCATAAATACCCAGAATCTTCAACAGGTTATCTACATAGAATATTCATTCGCGATTCTATTAGATCTAGATATATTTTTATTATTACCAGTACATTCGAAAATTGTACACATGAAACGTCTTGAAAGTTATCCTACAGTTCTTGAAGTTTACAACTAACTACTCACTGGTAGTAGCAATTTATTTCCTCGTCCTCTTATATAGAATTTTGATTCTTTCCTAGGTAAATAACTATTACTTTATCATGAAGCAGTTTTACGTGATTATTCTTTGAATAATCCATGCACCATATATGGTTGTACTTCTTCATTTAAGAATTTTCAAACCACTGTCTTAAGGTATTAGATGCAACCAATAAATGCACAAAGAAATGTATTGTGTGCTCTGAAATATTATACAAACAATTTTTTACGTGAAAATATCTTTATTTGTCATAAATATTAGAAGCATATGGGTTTTAACATGGTCCGCAACCAAAATCACTTTCTATTTTTAAACGACTTCAAAAAAAGGAGGAGGTTTTGAATTCGATTTTTTTTTATGTTTGTTGCTTAAGAGCTCCGTCATTTATATATCAAATTTGAAAATTATCTTTTTGTTGGAAATGGGGTATACTCAAGTGGGTCCCATTTTAATTTTATTGGCATTTGACCTTGGATTCCGAAGATGTACCGGGGAACTCACGTATACCAGAACAAATGGCGAGTGCGCCGATTACAACCATAATTTCTATATATTTAAGCATTAATTAAAGCAATATTTTCTATCGGAAAAACTTGTGAAGCTAAAAACCATTCTCGAATCAACGTAAGCATCATCAAAATCCGTCCAGGCGTTAGGTGGAGTTCAATGACAATACACGGACAGAAGAACAAGAATTAAAATATATTTAACAAAAAACAAAACCGACTTCCATAAAATCTATTTTAAAAAACTGCACTAAAAAGTAAGAAATAATTTCGATATTCATTCTTACTTAGAAAACAATCGAATTATCAGAGCAATAATATACAATTATTGTTATTTTTGGAGTCGGTGCTAGCCAAGGTTAACTAACGTGTTCACTTACAATTGAATACAACTGCCTAAAGCGACGCCACGATTACAAATAAACCTAAATTCAAACTTCTAGTCGAAGACAATTAATGATGTAACTCTACGCTACTTCATTATACGTTTGTATAACCTTGGCTGGCACCGACTCCAAAAATAACAATATTATTGGCCTAATAAATTGATTGTATTCTAAGTAAGAAACAACGTAATTATTAAAGTAATTATTTTTTACTTTTTAGTAAAAAGTTTTTTTAAAGAGTTTTTTTAGAATCCATGTTTTTGAAGTCGGTTTTATTTTTTTATAAAACATTGGGCTGGGACACTTGGAATATGAAAGAGCAATATGAATAGCATATTAAATTTAAGTAATATCACCAATATTATATGATAGTGCGACAATATTTTATAGCATTTTTGGATCAATGTGTCATCACATATTGCTACAAGTTCCTAGAGTCATTTCTTCGACACCCCAGAGAAATATTTGATCTACGCTAACAAATGGGGTGGTTCGTTAAGGCGATATTGAATGTTGAAGATGGCAGATTGATTGATTGCATTTTTTATATCTCTACCTATGTCAAGGGCTGAAGTATTGCTTTGAAATTCTGGATTAAATCCGGACGGATAAATTTAATGTCGGAATTCCTTTGAATAAATTATCGGCAATAATTTAAAATAATTTTCATAAAATACGAGTGGTCGTATTTTGTTGCATCGAATTTAATTAATTGATTATATCCATTATGGAGTAGTGTAATGAAAACGCCATCGAGTACCGTTCTAAATTGTCACAAAACTCACTGTTGATCGAGTAGGTACCTATTTAGTTTGAATAACGCTGCGTTTCAATAAGTAGTTTTTACAAACACGACGACGTTCAAAATAAGCCTTCGGACGTTCAAAATAAGTAACATAGCAATCTGTACAATATTGATATTAATTAAACACGAGACATGAGAGTAGTATGTAGCAGTATATTTTCACAGAATTACATACACAACACATACATCATGATATATATCAGGATACAGTTAATTAGTTCAGCTCTGTGTATTTACGTTTCGAAGTAACGAAAACAACTGTAAATACTGTTCAATGTACATATATGCCTAAAGTACGTATACATGTTTATACATTTGAGCGTGTGTAATTTAAAAATCGTGTTTGGTAATTTTAACAATATAAATATTTCTATATAAAAATACAACATTTCAAAAGATGTAGTATTATTATTGTCTCGATTTTTCAGTCTGTCTAATTTATATGGAGGCAAGGGTTAATTCGATATTGGGGTTGTTTGTTTTCCTAGTAACAGCTATATAATTTCTGTAAACGAACTTTCGCGTAATATGTTTCCTGTTTGGTTGCACTCAAGTAACTTGAGAGGGTGCTAATGAATTTCTAATGTAAGGTACTTTCATCTCCAGTTGCTGCATCTTAATGCATCGAGCTTCGAGTGAGGATTGCCTCCATATACGTATGCACTTTGTGTAGTACGCCGAACTAGAATTTAAAAAGAGGAAATCGATTTTCATAGTCACAACACAAGAAGCGTGACGATATTCACTCGAATATGTCTTTTCATGCGAGTGTCGAAATTCTACGGCCACTTTCCGTATAATATATAAAAACTAAGTATACTTAGGAAAACACTTGATAGTTCTCAAAAGTAACATCGTTAGGCTGGTGTGATATTCGTTAGCGAAAATCCATTTAGAAAACCGATGCAAGAAACCATGTTTGACATATATCAGTTTCGGGTGGTGGAATAACGATGGGGTGACATTTGGAAATAATGAATGTTATTATTGCTTTTCCTTTATTCTGCACAAACGTATTGGGAAAATCGATGTGGATGTATTGCAGCATCAAACAAAGATTGTGGCTCAGATTTACAAAGCCTGATTCTACCACGTCTTATATCAACATGCCCAGCAATGGATATAGCATTTAAATGTTACTGACATTCAATAAATTGCATTTCTTCGGCAAATGAGGTCACAAGATACACCCGTTGGATGTAAGAAAAAAGAATTTTTTTTTTCGAGAAGTTATATAAAATCCCAGGCCGACTTTTTTTGAGATTGCTCAATTAGGGAAGGGATGGGAGGAGAGAGGGTGGAAAAGGGTTAAACAGGTGTATCTCTGGCCCTGATGAACCGATTTAAAAAGATAGAAATTATTTTTTTTGTTTTTTCATAAGGAATGGATGACAGCTTGAAAAAAAACACGGCCGTTGGAGGTGAAAATAAAAACGTTATTTTTTTGTTTATTTTTTTTGTTATCGGAAGGAGGGGGAGGGGCGCATATCATATTGAAAAAGTTGGGCAATTGTATAAACTTTACTGAAATAAAAAAATTACCGATTTCGTTCATTAGGAACGTCATGTCAGGGCGTCGATTATAGGTTAAAGCCCTGTAGAAGGGCGAGGAGACGTCCTACGCCCTTCAGCCAGGGCTCATTCTCAAGATGAAGGTTTCCCCTATTAAATAAAGAATTCCCGATCGCACCCATAGTTTTCTTACGCACGCGAGTTACGCTGGGAAATTTTGTTCTCTCTCGCTAGTATCTCCAGCGGCAGAAGAGTGGGCGTGGACTCTACTCTCTCTTCTCGCGCGGGGGATGGCGGCAAGGTGGGGAGGGAGATGAAATCTGAGCTCAGGAAGGTAAGCCTGACATTTTCTAGACCTTTCCGATGCGTGCTATGGCGCAAGAAGGTTATCTCTCCAGACTGCATCATTCTGTTTGCGTGGAAAATAAATACAAAAAAAATACTGTGATCGCCTGTACATTAATTAACTGAAGCTGTTGTAAGTACTGCGTGCTTATTCTTGATCTATACAATAACTAGTGCTTTTTGCCTTCTACTGAACAATCTTAATCTAATTTCCTCAATTTTTAAAAAACGCATATCCGAAAAATTACATCTACCCCTGTGGGCTTCGAAAGTTACTGGCCAGACATTATTCGAACCATATCGAGATGCACATGGCTTGAAGCCATTGTAAATAAAAGTGCCTCCCAATCCCACCCCCACGGCTCACTCCCTTTTTCTTGTCCCCCCTAAAAAAAAACATTAAAACGGCTGTATCTCCGGTTCTAATGGACCGTTTTTGACGGGTCAAAAATCAGATTACCCGTATCGAGGAAACCTAATTTTTGTTCAAAACATTTTCTATCCGTCTTCTCGATTACTCGTAATCTCAAAAAAACCTGATACAATATTTGAAGTGCTTGGTGGACAACAATTATCGGAAAAAGTTACCAGGGGTTAGGGGGGAATATTATTAACAAGTTGAAAAATTTTTTTTCAAAAAAGTCTCTTTTGTTTGGCCCCCTTATTTTTCGTACATCCGTTCCACGATATATGGGAAGAAATGTTTGATGAAAAATGTGAGATAAATATCTTATTTTCGAAAATTTTTACTTTTTCGGTGCATGTGGCCCGGTTGCCAATTAGAATAAGTATATAGAACAAAGGTTGTATAGAATTGCAAGAGTTTTTATTTCGTTTAAAAAAATTGATCTACGACCCACCGTTTTCAACATATAAGCGAAAAACCCAAAAGTAGTTCCCCTTTGTGCCCCCTTTCGACTCACCTCCTAGACGTCACCCTTTCAGTGTTCACTCCCTAAGCACCCTGTAAAAGTTTATGAAGGAATGGCTTAAGTCCCTGCTCACGCACTCTATACGCCCAATTTTGGGCGATTCGTTGGCTGAACTAAAAGAACTGAAGAAAGAATCAGAAAGTATTTTAATGCAAAATGTTACGTTAAATAAATAATAAGTTTCTGGGCATTGCTGTTTATAATAGTCGTCGAAAGTGCCATGAGAGTTTGGATTTAAATGAGAGCATTTATAATTTGTCGACTGAAAGCTGACCCAACATGAGCTTGTTGCATATGAAATAATTTATGTGGTTGCCAGCTATGGAATTATGTAAAAAAATATGTAAAAACAAACAGACACAGTCCTACCAGAACCCGCATTTGTGAAATATGTTTTCCCTATGTGAATAAATATTATCGATAAAATACGCATGTAGATACATCACTATAGAAGTGTGCATCTCAAATATTAAAGGGGAGTTGGTTAGTTTGAGATGCTATGTTTCTTTGGTGCTGTATCTTAATGTGCCCCTAAACAGTGATTTGATTATAAAAACAATGTTGTATATGCCTGTTCTATTGCGAGGTTGCCAAATGTGATTATTGTGGTTGGATTTAAAGTCATTAAAATGCAAAATGTGGGTTTCTTTTTAAATATTAATTACCCTGTAGTTGTTTAAATCTTGAATTTTATTAAGGGGGTGTAATAACGAATTTTGCTGCCAAATTATATACGTAGTCCCTATATCGAAGTGGGAGCCTTATTATTATCGACAGCATTACTGACAGATTCGTTCTGTATTTTCTTGGCGTAATATATTAACCCTTTTAGTCGAGTAAATCACTTTTGGCATCCTCCATTTTTACCCTTTTAGTGTAATTAATTATCCTTATAATTATACTGAAAATATCGTACTGATAGATTTATAAATTGTAATAATAAGCAAAAAATATATTTTATAAGAATACGGATAAAATGCTAAAAAAAGTAAAACTAGGTAAAAGCGTATATGTATGAAATTGAAAAGTTTATATTGTAAACTGCGATTTATTGAAAACATATCAACCAAAACTGATGCATTGTGGCTACTTTGAAGTCGGAAATGTTCAGCTCTTGATATGGAATAAAGCTGACATTTTCAATTTCAAACCATTTTTAAAAAATGTACATACCAAATAGCAATTTTATTTAAAAATTAAGCTATATAATATTTATAGTATTCTACATTCGTCGGAGAGAATAATAAAAACTATGATCTAAGTATATTATTAAGTACAACAATTGTGCATGCGTACATATTTGTGATTTTAATTTAGGTATTCTTTTAAGTATATAAAATATGAAAAACGAGGAGTAAAAAGATTTACGGGTATGTGTGGAAAGATTGCCAAGTGTTTATTGTATGTGCACTTTGGTGTAGAAGAGAGCCCAAAAGGAAAACTGAATAGCGAATTGGCATAGATATTACTTAACAATATTACGTTGCCAAACTTCTATTTGTTGCATCATGATAGTTTTTCTTTATCTTTGTTAGGATTTTTGTATGCAAATATGTTAGATAAATAAATGAGTCCTTCTATATTATAATTTTTATGGATTTTTTAATGGAATTAACAGCCAAGGGGTGTGTTCTAACACAAAGCGGAAATATGAATAAATTGCAAATCCTACCATGTTAATATACTAACAAGCTATGTGCTTCATTAAAATATATATTAGAGTGTTTATAGTTTATCCTTTTATGAATTAATCGCTACAAGAAATAAGGAAAGGCGTTTCTTTTGTAGGTGCCTAGAAATTTATTCACAGCAGCATTACATGTCATTGCACAACAAACACTCAATATTTGACTATGTACTATGTAAGATAAATACACGATTCATTGTTTAAATAAAATAATGTCAAGCAGTTATCATCCAATATGGTTTCAAGTTAACACTAAATGTTTTTATTTTAACTAGATACTGTACTTAATAGATGCTTATATAAAAAAAATATATATATGTTAATTGTAAACATTTAGCAATAATTTTGAGGTAAGAATCAAGAAGTAATTTTTTATATTTTATTGTACACAACGTCAGGCTGCCAGTTCTAAATTGTAAGATACAAGAAAGGTAATAATTTTTCTGCAAAATAGACCGTCTAAAATACCTAGAAACCCAGAAGATATAAATAATTTTTATTTATATGTATGGAAATATAATGATAGTAAGAAAGAAATCACAATGTTTATGTTTTTGATTAAATGTGGCACTTCATTTGGTGTTTTTTTTTCGCCTCCATTCTTTTTGGTCGGCGATTCTACTGTTTACATATAGATAAAATACACATAAAATAGATAAGTATTTGATTACCACTCGTACCTTCTCAAAGAAGAAACATTGTCCAGTCCTCATGTAATGAATGTATCCATTTGTGTGTGATATTTTTGTTAGTAATAGAATGTATTAAGTAAATAAAGAACTACTTAAGATAATGTTTTTTTCCTATTAACCCAATGCCCGGTTAAAAGGTGACCCGTTTCATTGTCTAATGTTTTGTCATGATAATGAAATACAAATACACTCGTATTATATAGGAGAAAATAGACCAACAACGTGGCGATAATAATCCGGCTTCCGCTTATGTTAATTCTCGGATGGTATCTAAATATATCGGGTAACCTTAGTTTTTAGTTACTCTCAATAATTAAATACGTATTATTTTAGGTGCCTTGACAGAAAATTGAGAATATATAACAATTCCATTATATTGTTTGGTAGCCGGGTGATGCACTTATCTATTAGATATCGCATTTAATCTACTACTCTTTCAACAGTTTCTGCAACCATCCATGCAATCAATTACTTTAGAGAGAACCAACGTTAGTATCATTTGAGATAGAACATTTTAAGTTTAACATTATTATTTACGTCGAAGGCATTTATCAGCTCCATATCCAACTAAATTATCTATAATATGACTTGAACAATTTAGGAATTAACGTTAATAAATTCTAACCACCAGAAACCTGGAAAATCTGATTAGTTAGATCTTAGGGATAAATTAATGCAAAACTATTTGGCACCAGTATAGAGTTAACCAATCGCTGCTAGGTGATCGAGTTTCAGAGCAATTAAAATTAAGAAAAATGTAGTATTTTTCTCAGATTATACCGATCATTTTGTAGTGCATCCGCTCAGGACGAGAGAATGAGCACCTGAGCTATAATGTAAGCTATAAAATTGCAAAACTACTCAAATTTAATATTATCTACTCGTTTTTCGCATTTTTCTATAAATATTATTTAATATTATTTAAGAAGAAAATCTCAAACCCAGATCTGTGTAAATATTATCCAGAGTTTATTTAATTAAGTAGGTTAATTAATACTTAATGAGTAGGTATCCATCCTTTACCACGTGTCGGTGACCCAAATTAGTCGACTATGTAGTACGTTTTCATACCTTAATGAGGCGCTTTCGTCCAATAGTGTATTTTATTCGATTCAATTACGATATACTTTACTGTGAGGGTAAACTCCAGCTAAACTTATTTAAAAGCAGATATATTTTATGAAACGCGACTTTGTCAACACCGAAGGGTCTTTTGTACCTAGACGCACTAAAATATCGTTAGTGTCATTAGCTTAGATAACTTAGGTAAGTAATCACAACACTTCGTATAGATGGATTATACCCGGACATCGAAAGATATGATATTTGAAAGAATGATCTGGTTCTCAAGTGTGTTGACAATTAACCAGTCGAGTTAAAATTAATTAGCGGAAAATGATACATTAACAATTAATTTTAAAATTCTAAGTCAAGTGTGCTGAATATTAATCACCGATGGTTCTTAAATTATTGAGTTTATCTTGAGAATTATCTTTCATGGAATAACGTGTAATATAGAATAAAGCCAATATATCTTGCCGTATTAATATTTGTGTTTATTTTATATAACTTAATTATTATCAGAAAGAAATTATTTATCAGAAGATTAATTGTGGATCAGCTTAGTTACTTTTGTAATCGACATTTTCTATTCAAGCCTTTATATTAACAATACAGTATAAGCACTTCTGCGTATGCCAGTCCGATAGAAGTAGTCAAGTCAATAAAATAAAATCTCGGTTAAACATCGATGCACTTTACTAATGTTAAATTAGTTAACTTATTACAAAGATAAGTCAAAATACATTGCAACATGGGGTGGCTAATAATATTTGCCAATAAGTTGTCATTGTAGGAATGTATACTGTTAATTTCATGTTTAAATTCCATAACATGTGAAATCTTAATTACAATATAATGAAACATGCTCAACTTCTAATAGCTCAGTTACGTTTATCCAAAAAACGGTGCTCAATATTTTATGTTAGCATATATATGTTTTATTATATCTTCATCCTACCATAATAATGAACAATTTGTAAAGTCCTTGCCTGTAATTTTTTCCATTATGAATCATTGGTCTATGTCATATATATTTATAATTTTTGAGGAATTTATAGATGTTCGTAGTTCTTCTGCGAACAGATTTGCAACATTAGTCTTTGTACGTTAACAAGGAGAAGTAAGTAGATGTGAGTAACCCTACAATACTAGGTCCGAAATAAAAAAAATAAATAAAATAACTAAAGCATATCCGAAAACAATTTGGCCGTGTGCATTTTCTTAGTAGCTGCATATAAAACTATTTCTATAATTGTAGGATAGGTATAAGAAAACATATTACCGGAAGTAGTTCTACAGTTTAATAAATAATGGAAACCGACAAAGCAAAGTGATCCAAACGGTCAATAACAAAATACGAGTAGTCTGGTATAAAAGGCCTGTCACGATAATTTATAAACAGTCAACATGTCATGGTATTGAGGGGCGCTTTGGGAAATATGAGAATACGACGAAATTATCAAGTAACACATTAATAGCTAAATATGCGGACCAATAGAAAATATCTGAGTAAGGAAGATACAGTAAGTATGTCAGAAGATAATGGGTGGAGTTACATAATCCCATGAAATCATGGTATTATGAATTAGTCAGTAAATTGTTTACAGGAAGAAAGCTTCAGAATATAAATCACTGTTATACTCTTTTGGATTGTAAGGGAAAACCCATAAAAACTCATATATATGGAGCCTCAAAAATTATGCGTTTTATCGAAAAGGTCGAAAAGGTACAAAATAAAAGTAGGTAAAATGTCTAAATTTTTAACGTTTGTTATTTGTTTCCATGGCTGATCGTTGCGCCGATCAGCCATGGCCGAAAAATGCGATTCATTGCACTCTACGTCAGATTTCCGTGGATACAACCCATGTTGATCATGTATACTTTCACAGTTTTTAAAATAAGGAAAATATTGCAAAAGAATAAAATAAACTTATAATTGCATCACAAATACGTGCATGAAAAAGTACGTAGTCTAAGGAATAGGAAAATTCATAAAAAATTAAAAGAAATGTGTGTACAGTAAATAAAAAACTAGGAGCAGTAGTAGCTACAACTTGTAGGTGGTGGTCTCATGTTACTGTACACCTTCAGGGCCTACCTCAGTTTTCTAAAAAGTGCAAATAGTATTAGATGGATTCATTAAGTGATAGTGGTGAAATTTTCTGATTATTTCTGTACCTATTTAGTTTTTAAAAGCCAATTTTACATACCTTCGGTGTCAGGGAAAACATGACCCTCGTCTTAGATATGATGGAATTATAGTAGATTACGTTATTATTGGTACATATTAATGGGAATGGGAATCGTTCATGATTAAC
Source organism: Tetropium fuscum (assembly GCA_964058915.1). NCBI lineage: Eukaryota > Metazoa > Arthropoda > Insecta > Coleoptera > Cerambycidae > Tetropium > Tetropium fuscum. Next base: position 20,443 of record CAXKVY010005738.1, read on the forward strand.
ATTCAATGTTGCATACCTTCAATAAATTCTAACCCAAGTGCTTTCTCTAGGTCAAAGTCTTCACTTCCATCGACATTCACCGACACGTTCCTATTGCGCCAATATTCTTGGCTATAGATATGACCTCGATAAGAGGAAGCCGAGTGGTACCTCGTGTGGACCCTCGCAGTTGATGCACATATAGGTGCAACTTAGACCCGCCTTCTTGCAGGCGCAGTTGCGCGCACAAGTCTTAGTGCAACTACAAGTCACCAACTTCAGCAATTCAGGGGCTAAAAGTGTGGTGGTTGGTTTCAGCCCGTTTTTGCTCTTCTACCGACCCCATCATCGGCACGTGATTGAAACCCCATCCATTTCTGCACTTGTAAATAAACCCTGTCGCTATGCTGTGTGGCTGCAGCTGCTGCCGGTGGTAGTGCAGCTATATTTGAGGCAGCCCTGAAAGCTGCTTTCTTATAAATCAAAAATCTCAGATGGTCCAAAGAAGTTGCCGTCTTCCTTCTGTAGCCATACACCGAGACAATGAGTCATTCCCCAGCTGTTGATACACTTTGGTGAGTGGCCTTTGGATCCTTAAATATACTTGCAACATCAGCAAGGTCTGAGTTTTTTTCTGGGTTTTGACAAACTTCAATTTCCCTTGGTTGAAAGGTGCTGAAGTTGTATCGCAGCCACTCATTGTATGTAAGAACACAATGTTCTATCAAATGATTATGTTTTTTACAGCTTGCATACGAGAATATGTCTTTGGAGGAATGCTACTCCTCCCTGGCTTAAGAAAGAACGCGTTTTGTTTCTTGCAGAGACCTAAGATAATGACAAGCAGGTCGACATCTTAAATCGCATTTTTGTCACTTTTTTGAATTGTTTTTGTCAATAAAACACATTAAAAATGCAGGAAAATTTCTACTTTAATTTCGTGTAGAATAGTCTTTTCGATAAAACGCATAGTTTTTGATTTTTAGGCGCGTAACCGAAAAAGGTGCCAACATTTTTAATTTTTTTTGCAAAGAAAGAGGGATTCCGGACAAAATTTCTGTCAGCAAAGTACAGATTCATGTTCAGAGACCCAAAAAATATTTTCCTATTTGCCTTTACTATAGGACAAGTATGCTCGACCTAATATTGTTCTCTGTACTCTGTACTGTACTGTTAAGTTCTCTGTACTGTATTACAAGCAATTTAATTTTTCGTGGCTAAAGTGTAACCCTGTATAACTATATAGTAATCCTATATAGACTAGGCTATTAGTGAAAATCGCTTTGTTGTTGTCCCAAATCGGACAATCATTTGCTTAATTATTTAAGATTTAGAAAACAAGTACACATTTCCACAAAGTTTTCAGAATAGAAAGATGACTTACAAACAGAGAGTTGCAATACTCGTTTCCGCCCAAACGTTATTGTTTATTTTGTTTTGGGTGTTTGTAGTATATGACAGAAAGTATGAGTTGAATAATTATCCAAGTAAGTAGAGAATTATTAGAAATTAATAATATTCATATTATTGCCTTGCTTTCAAAGCTATAAAGGAAAGCATATACGACTCAGGCATACCTTTATTGAAGGGAAGTGTCAAGAAAAGTGCTTAAACACACATTCCGGCAATATTTCGGTATCTTTAACGGCGTAACCTGGCGACAAGCGCCTTTCATCTCCAATACACTCAAAGCGTATATTCATAAGCCTATGCAAATTGAAATTTCGAATTCATCAGTCATGCTAAATAACAAAAATATCTCCATACTTGGCTCAGTTGCCGAAGTGCGTCTCGCGCAATTTGAATTTAATACACATGGCAGAATATAAAAAAACGTCCGCCTCCAGTTTTAACTCCGTTAATTACGGTAGTTCGGATAATGTTGCCTTTGAAAACGAGCGATTAAAGGCTAGTTTGATTATGTTTTTTTGTCAGGGCATTTTCTGTCTGTTTTATGCAATTTTCGTTGATTATGAGCCTCTGGCTGATGCGTCCAATCCCCGGAATTCTTTGGCGCCGGTTTACGGCGGATTCAGGCAGGATCGGGAAATAATCAACGACTACTACACTGGTATGTACAATCAGATAAACGTTGTCTATAATACGACATAAAATGCAAACAAAAATTCAAATATAACGCACTTACTGCAAATTTCCGATAAGCTTATATTAACGATATACGATTATATGATTTCACCTATTAGAGCTCCTAACAAATTGACAAAAACTACATACATAGTCTCTTATGCTTCTGCTCGTTGATTGACCCTTTGTAATATATTTACTGCACACTACTGCTTTGTTTTTATTACGTTTCTTGTCAATGTCAATGGGCTATATTATTAATATTTCAATAAATCTTCATATCATCGGCATACAAAGAATAGAAAACATTCAGACGATTTACAATATCATTTATAGATGCATGAAATAACAGTGGGCCTAAATTCCAACTCTGAGTTATTCCCAACCATGAGATTGTTTCGACTTCGAGATAAATGTTTTAAAATCAGTCCGTTACTTGCCCACGTCTCGGGATATCCCAAGATCGCAACTTCCGACCAGATCTTTTTTTGCATCCGTTAATTAATGGTACACATATCAAATCATCGATGGATTGCTGATGATGTTCTATTGATCAGTGCCTCTTTTTTCCTTAACGTGTATATTTAGTTGAAAGATGTCGTTTTGAAAAATTGGGTATCAATTCATGTAGAGAAATATAAATGTTGTGCCTTTTCTCTAAAAACTGTAAAAACTCAAGTTTTAACTATAATCTAACTTCTACACCAATTCGTCATATTCTTACTTTATTACTTCGTATAATACTTGAGATTTTTCATTAGAGATTTAAGAATATCCTGCTTTTCAAATATATCGGTTTTTCAAATGACTACAGCACCATATAATATCCTTTGTGTTTTTTAATAACATTATTTGCACTCCCGTTATTTATAACTATGTAGTATGCGAACAGATAATTAGTATATAACTATTTCTACCGGCTCTGATTTTAAAATATGCCTTACTAGGTACATGCCAATATTTTTGTTTAAAAATATATGTTTTAATAATTAATTAATATTTATTAATAACTAGCTTGCGTCAATGTTTTATTGCTTCCGGCAACAAAAGTCATTTATTGAACCAAAAGCATCTCTAAAATCAACCAACATAGCAAATGCCGTTTAGTCTATAATTTCAATCCGAATACTGCGATTCATTGGAAATATTTTCCACTCGGCTTGGGGGTACGCCGTACGTTGACTGTTGACAACGTGTAACAGCCAAAATTCTGTGGCATGCTTTCAGAAGTTAATATGAAATATATGATGCATTCCTGATTTGGCATTTTTGCATTTATTTTAAACTAATCTTAACTGATGTTTTGTGAAAATGTTTTATAGTATTTTAAATACTCAATGATGATGTAAAACATGTACCTAATTTCGACACCATGATGTTCGCTGTAGTAATATATTTACGAATTAATTTCTCGAAAACTAACGAATAAAATGTTTTAGTGAAATTTAACAAGTTGTTAAATACCTTCCTTTATACGTGTGAATTCTTTGTGAATTTTTTTAATATGAAGCGCCTTTTCGGTTTTTACTTATTAAAAAAATATCGTGATATTTTCATTGCTATTAATAATCAAATTATAATCTTTCCACGTGTACAGACGCCGCCTCCCGAGAGTGCACGACTTTCCGGTGCCACAGTAATTTTTCTCATTTTTCGTTAATGCAAATCGAGTTTTGTTCTAAAATTGTTCAGTGACGTGCAATAAGAATACTGATAATTAGTTTATTGGGCAAAAGTTTGGTAAATAAAAATACTACAAAAATTAATATTTTATAGCAGAACCGTTAGCTGCTAAGACACTTTACAATCGCCTTGGCAATGACATAATTAATGACCTCATATCGTAACTATCCACAAGTTCTTCCCAAGCATTTTCAACTACTTCCCAAAGCTAATTAGCGTTTTGAGGTCTGAAACGTTGTTTATAAAATATGTTTAGTTACGTAACTCCAAACGTTTTCGATAGGATTCAAGTCTGGACTTTTTTCGGGCCAAGGTAAAAGATCAATATCATTATGACCCATCCAATTTCTTACTATACGTGCGGTATGACTGGGCAATTATCCTATTAACAAAAATTGTAAATAAGTCCTAAAAGAAGTATCACTAAAAAATTGTTCACCTGCTGAGATAAAATTCCCAGGAAAAATTGTCGTTACTGATGGTAACACACATTTTTCTAAAATATTTAAATAATTTAGTGCTGTAAATCTGTTATCAATTCCAACAAATTCCGGGCCCATGAACACTTATCCATGCCCAAAGGTTTATTGAAAAGCGCCCACTTACATGGTAAACATGGTCTAATTCAATAATTTTGGCCATTAACTGCAATTAAAATAAATAAAAAATCGATTTTGCTACGCCTATGTTCCTTTAATGAAAATTTTGAACTGTGAAATGAAATTTACCCTCATTTTAAATATGAAGTACCGTTTTCGGGTTTATAAGATAATTTTTAGAAAATTCATATTTTTATTGGCCTTGACATTACATTTTGGTACACCGTTTCTTTCAAAAAATCATATCTCCTTTATTTTCGCAGACGGGCGCTTCGACCCTTATACATAATTTTATGTAGAGGAGAGATAGACGATCACAAAATGTTATATACCTCGGCTCGATATCTCAAACGGTTTAAGAAATACGGGTCGATAAAGTAGAGAATTATAAATTTTACTATTTCAACAATAACTCGAAAACGATCGTTGCGCAATCGAATCTGAGGTCGTCATCGGATCCAGCGTATTAGTCTACATATAGAATAGGGATTTTTCTTCACCTGTTTCTCGTCGTGAGACCTTGCGGTGATAAAATCGATTTTTCATCAGAGAAAACCCCAACAAAGTGGATTTTCCTTAAATTTTGATATAAAAATCATTAAAGGCGCATAAAATTATGCGAGAATTGATATGCCCTATGTTTCCAAACTCTCTGGTGGTTTTTTATAGTTTTTAAAAAAAATTACCTAATAATTTATCCATTTTACCGTAAATAAATTTAATTTTCTACTTCCCTGCCCTAATCGTATTTTCTATATCGGAAATGAAACGTGTGTAAATGTTTTATTCTACATAACTTATTCTGTTGATTGTGGCTATGAGGTCTTATGTTTGTATATATGTGTAAATATGTCTGTATACATTTTCTTGCCAACCCAAAACGCTCCCTTTCATTTCGAACATCGGCAATCTGATCAAAACCCCAGTGGTTACAATACCTTTGAAACATACAATAGTCGTCGAATTGAAAATATACGTGCCACAAGAGTTTCTGGACGAACCATTTGCCATAGATAATAGGGATTGAAAGACAACCAGAACCCCTTCAAGATCTAAAAATAGCCCTTCTTGAACAGTGGGAAAACATTCCACAAAAGGCTTTCACCAATTGTTATAAAAACTGTGATCACGAGGAGGAAATAGGTACCTGTTATGTTTAAGTTTTCTGTAATGATTTGAAATTTTGTTATCTTTAGAAATTGCATAATTTCCTTTAAAAGTTTGTGTTTCTCCTTTTAGAATAAAGATATTGATATGAATATAGTGCTTTGAAAACACAATAATGCTAATGATTAAGATAAAAGCTCCTACAATTTGGCAAAAAAATTAGTAATATCGATACAAGATTCAGTTTTCTTAAGATGGAATTTGAACAAAATTTAGTTTCTCTGATTTTGATGGCCAGGAGTGTAGGAGGATCACCAGCAATAAATCTGTTGGTAGAAGTTAAAAGTTATTGTTTGGATATCTATCCTAAATTTCCTCAAAATATTTTTCTGCGTTGCTAAGCTTAAGAATTGCTTTTTCACGTTGCTATTTTTCTCAGAATCTTTGTATGTTTTTTATGTTTTGCCAGTTGGTTAATGAAACAAAGATGGTATTATGATTTTAATGTATAATATATTCAGAAATAAAACAGCGTGTTCTATTTAAAAAGATGATAAGATCGGCGTCTACCTCAAAATTCAGATATTCCACCCACCGCGAATTATTTGCTCAAAATATCTAAACATAAGAGCATTATTTCCTTGAAATAATTTCTACCCGCAACCAAAATGTGCAGGTCGTATTATGACAATACGAAACGGAGATAAATGATAACATCAACATAAATACGTATAAGAATGTTAATAAGCATCATATTATATTATGTTGCAGAAAGGGAAACGCTTTGATCTACCATACACACTTTTACATACACCAAATTTCCGACAATGCAAGAGGACCGCAGATGATATCAACAATTTCCGTAAAACTTCTAAACTTTACCAACCCAATATCACTGAAATCTTCTAAGCGGAGAGAATATATACATGGAGAATTTTATCGAACAAATATCGAATAAAGCGTCTTTAGTTTTGAATATGCCTCTCTGCATATTCTCCTTTAGAGATATCCTGCTGCCACCGCTCAAGCCTTCCTCGCTTCCGTGTTCTGTCTCCCTCGAACGGGGGTTTATAATGCACGGGGCTGCTCTATCGCCGATAGGCGCCAGCACACTCATAGAAATTTCTTAAAATTATATTTTGTATCGTGATACAAACTTGATTTATTTTTGTTGTGAATTTCATCTATTTATTGATGAAGCTTTCACGACCACAATGCAATAAACTTAGTGGTATACTAAATAATAATGAGATTTATAAGAACCTGCACTTCATCCCGGAGATGCTGAAAGTCGAACCCAATTCTATGAAATGATTTTAACGCTAACAAAATCATTTGGACAGATGAGTCAAAATTTACTAACGAAGGTATTTTTAATAGCCCAATCCATACTTTTGGGCATCTGAAAATCCACATGTCGATAGGGCATATGGCCCGCGACCTGATTAAGTCCTGAAATTACGCCCTCAGCTAAGCAAAGGTTGTCCATACCTGCTTTATATAAATTACTTATGTCAATGATATACTGTATTTTTACTATACTTCTTATCATGGAGTAGCGTGATCATAGGGCTTTAAAAGCCTTACTGAAGTCGGAAAAATAGGCTTTTTATGCAGCACTCGTATATCACAAAACGATCTCAAATAAAAAGGGAGAAAACCCAATGCTGGAGAAGAGAATTCTTGTACTTTAGGTAAGTTGTACGTAATGTACGTGGAGGAAAAGTGTCACGTCTCCGTAATGAAACATGTCAAATAATTAATTGGTAAGATATGCTTGCTAATGATGTAAAACCAAGGGTATATTATATTTATACGTTAGAATATTTCTTAGTAGGAACCAAATTATCATAATTTAAACTAATTTTAATCAGCATTGTTTAGAGTTTCTAAAATGACTGTACTAGAATGCAAATTTGCTTCCTAGCGATTTTTATTTACAATTTATTTTATCTTTTGCAGTGTTTCAGGATGTCCACGTAATGATATTTATAGGCTTTGGCTTCCTAATGACGTTCCTAAAGCGATACTGCTACAGCTCTGTCGGATTTACATTTCTATTAGGAGCTTTTACCGTGCAATGGTCAATTTTATGTCAAGGATTCTATGAACTTAATGATGACTACAAAATCGAATTGGGGATTAAAAGGTAAAACAGGAATGGGACACGCCAACGCACAACTTAATTGACATTTGATGGTTTTAAATCGATCGTAGGTACATAAGGACCACTTCCAAATGAGGTTTTATTGAATTTTAATATAGGAAAATGTGAATAAGATTCAAATATACATTGTTTTAAAAAATCAGCCAGGCGCCTACTTCGCATGTAAAACTATCAGGAGCTTAACTATAATTGTAAAAATAAACCTAATAATATGCGGCAGATATTTTCGTGACTAATAGAGTAGAGTAATAGTGTAGAATAGTTTTCTTGAGTAAAGTTAAATCAAGAAAATTGCACACAATATTATTTTGTACACACAAAAATAATCAATTCAGTTTTAACATTTCTCGTAAACCTACCTATACAGATATAACCATTCCTTATGATTCTCGTCACCCTTACCCACATAAAATAGCTGCATACAACTCGATATTACATAGAGCTCTCTTTCCCAACCGTTATCAGAAATATATTTAATAAAACCGGGCGAGTCGGACTCGCGCACGAAGTGTTCCGTACCATTTCTATAAAAACGGCAAAAAAATCATGTCTGTTATATAGGAGCCCCACTTATGGGTACTGCCTTAGATTAAGTACTTGCGTACTTAACTACTTATGATATCTAATGCTTACCTACTTAACATAATAATTAATTTCGTCCGACCGGCGACTCCGGCATTTATGAGCATACAGATTCAGGTCCATGTCCATTTGTTGTATGGGAGACTCCTTAAATATTTATTTTATTCTGTATTTGTTGTTATAGCGGCAACAGAAATACATCATCTGTGAAAATTTCAACTGTCTAACTATCACGGTTCATGAGATACAGCATGGTGACAGACGGTCAGACGGACGGACAGCGGAGTCTTAGTAATGTGGTCCCGTTTTACCCTTTGGGTACGGAGCCCTAAAAAAGGGACTCGGCTTAATTAACAATATAGCCAAAAATATCGGTTTCCCCAATGAAATAATCACACAATTAATAAATAAAAACACAAAAACAATTTTGCAATGCATTTCAATTAATTTACCCTAAAATTAAAGATATAACACAAAGGCCTTATGCCAGTATTACTTAGGTACAGCGATACATTATCAGTAAACATTGCAAATATTGTCTTAACACAACATTAGTATACCATTTATACCCCAGTATAAATTATCAAACCTAGTATATAATGCCAAAAATAAAACTAATTAATACGAAAAATCCGGAGTTTATAAATTAAAATGTTCAGAGTGCAATAACGTATACATCGTACAAAATGGCCGTAATTTTAGAACTAGATGCTTAGAACTTAGACAATAGATCTTTTAGATTACAAAAAACAGACACAACATTTTCAAATCATATATATTAGATAGCGGGCCGTGGGCCTCGGCTTCCGAAGGACCTCGTCCATACATACATACCAATAATCGACTCTCTAATTTGCAATATAGAATTACGTAGCAAGACATATGAAGAAGTATTCAAAATATTCTGGTATAAGAAAATATTTGTTATGAGAGTGACGCTGAAACTACAAGAGAATGTAAAAAACTGACAAAGTTTTACCAAAAAAGATATTAATAAGGAAGAACTAATTGTGGAATGTCAACACTTCAAGGCATACGTTGGATTGGATATCGAGAAACTAAGGGAAAGGGAAAAAGAAATGAGAGGGGAAAAAGAAAAACGAGAAACAAGATAAACCTACTGTTGCAGACGAATATGAACCTATAGAGGAAAATGCCTCGATTGGAATCAATGTAGATTGGCATTATATGTTCAACGAAAAAAAATTTACAGTGTTTCCAAATATTGAAATTATCACGATAATTGTATTGTATATTTCACCAAGGTAAGGGGAGAGCGTTCATTTTCGACACTAAAATTAGAGAAAAGTGAAATAAGAAATCGCAAGACTTAATCACGCTTAAATAGTTTCAGTTTGATGAATATTGAAAATGACATATTAATAACTTTGACGACATAATTCATGATTTCGCCACCTTGAAATGTAGAAAACGACCTCTCTAGGTGACTACAATAAAATTATACACAATGTAATGTAATTTATAGTTAATAACACATTAGTGATACTATATACGCTATTTCTTCAATGCAAACATAATAAAAGGGGGGCCTACATTTGCATATGGGGCTCGGGCTTGAAGAATGCTTAAGGCGTCCCTGAAATTGTAAGTCATATTATTTGTTGAATACATTCGGTGTCGATCTATAAAACCTGTTTCTTTAAATACGAATATTCGCCTTCATGAACATCAGCTTATTTTCTCCAGCGGAGTTTCAGATGTTTAGAGAAACGCAAGCATCTGTAATAAGTACTAATCAGTTTCATTTAAAATATGTAGGTATAGTTCCTTTTTCCTTCACTGAATATTGAACATAACCAAGTAGTAAGTAAATAAATCAGATAGGAGAGCGACATTTCAAATATTGTTATTATATTTGACATGACTAAGTGACACTGGGATTTCATTAATTTTGTCTGAAAATAATAACGAGTCAAGTTAAAAATACCATTATCTACATAATATTTTACTTTTCTACTGTACGTAGGTGCCATTAATTTTTAATGATCATAGTATTTGTCCGTTGACCTATGATATTTTCCCACCATTTCAAACGGTCCTTTCACCAGCTAGGTTGACGTCACATTAAAATTAAAGAAGTTTTACATTTTAACTCTAAACGATCAATACCAACCAACGGAAATGTCAAATACATCAGCAAGATATACGGAGACCATACGTTTATTCGTTTCCTTTTAAATATTGAGAGGATTCTACCGCAGCGTCGAATTGCAATGGAATATTGCCTCTATCAATTCACCGAAGTATATTTTAGACTGAAGACTGAATTATAGACCAGAGTACTGATATTCCCCCATTGTTTTGGTTTTCTGTCGCAACCGCTTCTGTGTATAAAACAAATTGATTCTCACAAATTCTATAGGAGAAGACAGAGGGTGATAGGGGATAGACTTGAACCCGTTCATACCAAACTTAAATATTGATTTAACGTGGAGCAATTCGTAGTTAATACCGTCATGGGCAATTAATTTTGTAAAAACGTTAACGCTGGATTGCCTCTGATTGATATATATGAAAATATGTTTGTAGATAATCAAACCAGTTAACTGGTAGAGTTTTAACGATAACAATACAATAACAACATATATTGAACCAAGGGAGAGTATATCAATGATATAGGATGGGTCACAACTTCATATGATTTATCCATAGAATGTTGAATAAAATCGGATGGATGGTTCGGAAAATAATTAAGATCAAAATTATATTAATGTGTAATTTATGGTGATGCGTGAATATATTTTGCTAGTGTATATTGCAACAGAATTATGTAATTCTATAAATAATAAATAGAACTGTAAAACGGCAAATTACCAAAATTATAGGGACAAGACTTCTTAGGAGAAAGCATCGTCGAAAGCAAAACCTTCATCGAAACCATAGCCCGAAAGCAGCAGTAATAGAGACAAAATCACTAAAACTAATCTTTTATGATGATTCACAAGACGTTCAACAGGATCAATGCTATCCTTCGTCCACAGGATTAAAGGAGGACAATGAATATGAAGTGATATCAATTCTACTTGGGTCAACTCCACAAGGCTATTAGAGTGAATCCCAAGAACACGGAAGGCTTGGAACAAGGAAAATCAAGTACAGAAACACGATATAGTTACAAATTCATGGAATAACACAGAATGATTAACAGATATTGATGTTGAGTGGCTTACAGGAGGAACTTCATTATTAAAGAATCGGTTAAGGGAAACTGGAAATGAAGCGAAAATAGAACTACTACTCAATATTGAACGTTTTTTGCATATAAGGCGATCGACTGTTACATGTAAAGTGACCGTGCACTTGTCTGGTTAGAAATGATTCTCATTCAGTTGAAACAAATATTTTCAGAGCAGATAATATTAAGTGTATGAGAAACCCTTTGTATGTTTAAAATTATAGTCAATATTTACTTGTGTTTTCCGTACTTTTTTATCAAGTGGTGTTACATTTTCCTTCTGTTTACTGTAGTAATAAAATGTGATACACGCCTCTAAACGAGTGGACAGGAAAAAATCAAAGATATTCACAGCTGTGCAACTCGTGTGGGATGAATCTCCTGCGAACGAGGGATAACAAACTCTTAGGCAGTATTTTATATGTACAGTGCAAAAAGTGCTCGTTCATCCGGGTGGATGTCTACAAATTCCCTGCGGCCATTAGAACATACTTTTTGTATCTCTTTATAGAAAAAGATATACACCATTTGTGAAATTATATGTAGAAATATCGTAGGAATTTGGAGTTTGAAGTTTAATATTAAGTTGTTTTCTGCAACCGATTTGAATGATTCTTTAGGCAAATCGTTGATAAATTATGCGTATTTACAACCTCATTACAGATTTAAAATAAAATTCACATTTATCATAGATCACAGAATTTTAAAATGTGGTTTAAAACAAGCAAACTTCATTTTTAGTATTTGTATTCTCGAATTTGGCTTTCTAGAAACAGGTACTAAGTTCTTAATTCTTCCACTAGGCATGTCCCACACATTGTCGATAAGATTTAAATTCTGAATGGATATAGGTTGGCACCTATGAGATATTTACATAATTCAAATATTATTATATTTACCTACACAAAAGATTCTCAGTATCATTAACATGGGTTCCAAAACCGACAGTGGAAAAAAACTGTTAATTTGGTCATTTTAAAAAATATTTTATTTGTTTATTGATGGTTCACATATATTAATGGAGCAACAATATTATAAGTACATCGTTTCTTTAACATAGTTTTACATGATAAACGAAGCAACCTTATAATGGGTTTTGGCAGTATACGACTCATATTTAATGCCATTTTTCTTTTAATATTTTCTTAACTTGTTGTAAATATTGATGAGACTTGGCATGAAAGGGTTCATGCCAAACAGATTTTCAATGTTCGCAACAATATTCCAATTATTTAATTCATTAACTGACATTGATCTATCAGTCCATCGTTGAAAACTTGTTATTCTTTAGCAAAAATAAAACGTATATTATATAATTTATTTTTTTCTAATCGCTACAGCTAAAATATGACCCATAGTATCAATTATCTCACATTGCTTGTTGTCTGATGATAGTCCAAATGCGTTATCTAAAGCACTACCAACCGAAAGTAAGTTAAACTTCAGCTCCGGTAAATACAAAACATTTGTTAAAACAGTTTTAATTAGTTGTTGACCTATTTTAGTAAATACAATTACATGACCTATACCTTCGATTATCTCGCGTATTATTTTTATATATGGACGTGAAACCCTCTGATTCCAGCGCATGTGCTTGCTGGCTCTGCTATCCGAACATCAATCATCTATTTGAACATCACTTTTTATTCCTACAAATGCATAAAATACTTATTTTTCTATGTCCTTCTTTTTTCCTATACTTCTCTATGATCAAGATTTTATTACAAGAAAAAATAATATAAAATTATTAAGGTTTTAGTGAAAATTGTATATCCCTTCTTAAAGAAACCTTTGAGAAATTAAAAATCCAATGTTTAGCAGCAAGGTAGCTTACCGGTAAACGATATATTAAGATTTCTGTAATCCCTAACTATTTCACAGTGATTTATGCCCGATTGCACCAACTTCTGTTTAAGGAACGAATACTAAAGGGACCCTTAGAGTTAAGTCGTCCTTAATTTATTGTTCGGTTGCATCATCACTTGTTAGCTGAGTATCTGTTATACTTGTCAACGGCTATAAAAATCTAATAATGTTATATTTTTTAAAGTGTATGCTGGGAACATCGGGAGATGTTCCCAGGAGACTTTTAGGTACTGAAATAGGAGACTTTTAGGTATTGAATCCTAACTTCATAACCACACTTTATATGTAATTTGCTTCCGAATCTAATTAATAGCAATTTCTAACAGTAATTACCTAATTAACTAGGTTAAGAACAAAAAATATGCCCGTAAATTGCTTAGTACCACAGTGTGATTCTGTTAACAATAAAAAGTGTGTTCAAAGCACTTTTTAGAATCAGATTACAAAATAACGAGCATGGGTAAGTAGATTAACGTATTCTAATATAAAATATAGACTAGAAATCAGGACTGGTATAGTTTGTAACATCGAAATATGAGACATAAAAACCCGAGCAAAAAACCCTCATTATATCGATCTTTTCACATGTGCTACCGCATTTTTAACAGCGTTGTCAAGTATAACCAATTTCCAGGAATTTAAGGAAAAACAAATGATTTTATATACATCGCCCATCACATTATGACATTATCATGTAGTATAACAAAATATTGATCACACTATATACCTTTCGTCATATCACAAAACAATTGAATGGTGAATGTTATGCAGAATAAGAATGTTTCCCATTCAAATATTACACGTTCCTCGGCCGTGTCACATCGGCATTATTGGCATTCATTTGGATGCCTAAATTGCCTAATACCATAGAACGTTTTGTGGTAAAGTGGGGTTAACAAAAATTCTTGAAATAGAAGTAATACAGTTATTCTTTAATTTATTGTATTATTTGATAGGTTTTGTGTTAAAATTGATTAGTTATTAGTATTTTATCAAAACATAACAACTTGTTGAATGAAAGCGCCTTTATAGTGACGATTTTAGCTTGCTGTAAGAAAAGTTATACTGCACCGATCTCTCATTGCGGCAATTGTGGGTATCCTTTGAAAATTTTTTATGTCTCATATTTCGATGTTACAACAGTACCTATGACACGTTTTCTTGTATTTCTCACGTGAATTTGTCATTTTTAGATATTCTTGCAATAATTTTATAATTCCTTTTCGGACAGTGGAAACTGTTAAATCCTGCAGTTAAATCCTTCAGTCAATATGCCTAGAAGTAAACATGCTAAGAAAGCGAGTAAAGATAGCGCAAGAAGTCAATGTTTCATGAAAAGACAGACACTAAAGGTAGTGCCAATGAAGAAGCCGAGGGAGAAGGTTTTAGCATATCTTCTCAAGCCTTTCTTGATAGTCCTGATGTTAGCAATATATAGCAAGAATGAATTTTGAACCGCTAATGGAGAGGAATCAAATTCCGCTGTAGAAGGATGCCGTACCTACGCTCGCAGTTAATTTCGGAATCTTTTTTAACAAGATAAGCATTTAGGAAAAGCATTTTAGTGGCTTTTTTATGCATGAATTTAACTTAATTTGTCCAACCAACTTGAATTACAATTCAGCGTTAGAATGGAAGATGAAATTATATTAACACTAATGAAATTCAGATATAATTATTATTATACATCTCTAAAATCATTTTTTAATGTGAATTAGCGGGTTGTACACCGCATAATCAATTTCTGGACAAACCATGTGTATACGAAGCTAAAATCTGTCCATTTTTGGTAAATGAAATGTAAACAATGCACAAATGAATATGATATAATAATTGACTGCACCAAATTTCCAATTGAGAAAAATCAGACTACCTATTCACAGTATAAAAGCACAAAAAATAATACTTTTATAGTGCTTGTAGGATGTACTGAGCGGTTGTTTATGTTTCTGATATTTATGGTATTTATTTTATGCTAACATTCAGAAAAACTATTGTAAAATAATCTGAACAATAAATTTTTATACAGGTGAGGTTATATATTTTATTTAATAACATGTTACTTTTTTTTTTATTTTCATACTTTAAATATACAACAGAAGAAACATGGTTAAAGTAAGTACTAGCAGCACTGACAATTTCCGCCTGGATTAATTTGTTTTGCTTAATAAGTGCAATGTACGAGTATATACCGTTTTTGTTAAAATAATAAAATCACACCAGCTTTAATTAGTTACATACATATGTAACTGGCATTGAAAATAAAATTTGTGAATCTTTTTTAAATAAAACACTCCATTTTTCCCCAAATAATCTGCTTTTGTTGGTACATCATGCCTCATAGTGTGCGGGCATTAAATTTTGATCACCAAATAAATCTAAATCAAAGTTTTCTCCGTCAGGGCCAGAAGCCATGAAACTATATACGTATATAAGTGCAGCCCCATTTTACTGCTTCTATGTGATGTAAGTTTTTATGTTTTTTAGTGAAGGTTTTTCACAAAATTTATCTGATTTTATTGTGCTTACAACTTCACTGATAATTGAGCCAGTTATTCTACTCTCAGGGACGACAAATCATTTCTTCGACAGTGACTGTTTTCATCAACTGATATTTTATTGATCCTGTTCAGTTGAACACAAAAATCAGCTGTAGATAGAGGCCATTACCATTATATATATACCTATTAAAGTGTAATCCTGAACAAATTAAAAAATTTAATCCTAATGAAATAACTTACAAAACGATAAAACGTAACCTAAAAACTTCGGTAAGCATAGTTTGAGTGGTCGTTAATGATGACTTAAAGTAAAGAAAAGGTTAAGGATATTTTAAGCATTTCTTAAAGTTGGTGTAATCAAAATCTTGATTTTATAGTTTGCTTAGCTGTAAGGGTCCCTTAAACTTGTTGCTGCAATCGGCCATTAAACTTTGTACAAAAAATATAATATTAATTCCTCATTTATACTATGATCAGCGTCAATTTTTGTTTCAAATTTTTAAAGAGCTCTAAATACAAATAATTGACAACAATATTTAAAAAAATAAGCTATTAAATTCATGTTATATGTTGTTAAGAAGCTCTAGCGGCTCTTCTGTAGCTAATATCATTCAATAATATACTCAATTACATATTTCTCTCAGATTATACAATTTTTTTGCTACTCCTTGTACCTTATCCAAACAGTATCTATTTTTTTGTTTGTTTGTTCCTTTATTTGCTGCGCCTTACGGAACCCTTAGACTAATAAATTCTTTTTTCTCCTTTCAGTATTTACAGAGCTGATATAGCTGCTGCTACTGTCCTTATATCGGTAGGGGCTATCCTGGGCAGAACGTCCTACATCCAGTTAATGATTATGGCCTTCATAGAAATAGTAGTCTACTCTGCTAATTTGTACTTGTCATCAACGATTTTTCAGGTAAGCAGGTAAGCTATATTCAACAATAAATTCAATCTAATTTGGTCCAATTATTTCGATGCACTCCCATAGGGTCGATTTTCAAGCAAAGATACGTAGGAACCTGAGTTAATTAATTCCTATTTTACTTTATCCATTTATCTGTTGCCTATTCGATTGTCGTTCCAAATAGAATGAAACCAGTTTAATTTAAAACTAAATACTACTGAAAGTGGAAATAGTGTTTATTTGAAATTATTTTCCTAGATCTCGATCTTAGAGAAGGAATAATATCGAGGGATCTGTCACCGAAGATTTATAGTAAATAACTCGCGATATCCATTCTCACTGTTTTTATTATAGTTTCTTGTAGGACTCTTAAGGAGTGTAAATGCCGTTTCGTAAATCGATTTCCCTCTAACAGAAACTTGCCCGTGTGTTTTGTTGGATGTTTTTTGGTAGTTTTCTGGTAATATTTCAAATCCGTGATGGGATGCCATTATTGTGTTTCAAGTACCTTTTTCAAATATACATAATAAATAGACAAGAATAATAATACGGAAAATCCACACATAAATTAGCCATCTATAAGTAACTAGGTATGTGAAGACCCCTTAAATTAAAATATTGAAAATATAATAAACAACTAGACAAATTTAATCCAGCACTAGATGGCAGGAGAATTAAGCGAAAAACCTAGCAGAAATAATTTTGGGGGGCAGTATTTAATTTTTTTGTGAGATTCGCTCAAAATGATGATGATGGTCCCTAAAATTACTATTTTCTATTAAATAATTCGCTATTTTCGGGTATTTTCGTACATAATTTTGAAAATATGCAATTTAGGGGAAAAAATAATACCTATCAATTTGTTCGTTATAAAATTTACTACAAGATAGCATTAGTTTAAAACTCGTACATGTCATGGTTTCGTCGATATATATATATATATATATATATATATATATATATATATATATATATATATATATATATATATATATATATATATATATATATATATATATATATATATCAATAAAGCCGAAAAATATTAAAAATCGAAATAACTTTGAAGCGGTCAACTGACAGGTAAGAAATTATCCAATTTCTCTGTAATTGTGGACTTAAGTATTTTAAAGTATTGCCAATCGAAATTCCAAAACACGATCAGAATTGGTTTTATAATTTTGGCATAAGACATTTATTTGTTAATTAATTTAACCGCGAAATATAATTTTGTTTGTGCGTCAATGCTGAGGTTAAATTTGTGCATTTTATTTGGCGTAATTTTTTTTACCAATACTTGAACCCCGTATCTATCGTATAGAATCGTTGTAATAACGATTTTTTTTTACCACCTTTGGAGCGATTTTGAGAGTACGAAAAATTTCGTGAATCGGTTTTGCAGGTTTGAATATATCTCGAAGAACTGAAAAAAAGTTCTCCGAATAACACTTAATCTGAGAGAAAGAACGTTCAAATCGGTTGTAAAAGTTCTGAGACATTGAGTGTCAAAGTTGACAGGCGTTAGATGCAAAACTATGCATAATGTCACGACAAAAATTTTATTCAGCAGGTTTTTCCAAGAACTTTTCGTAAGCGTTTTTATAAATATTATTTCAATATTATTGCACCTTTCGTAAAAATAATTCAATGATTATCGCCAAACCGTCCATCTGACCGCACTACCGGAGGGGAGGGGATGAAGTGCGGAACGAAATCGCGCGTTCAAATTCAGTGCGCGTGCATCATTTAGCAACAACTCGGCTTCTATGGCAACGATTTTGATTTTGACTCAATTTTTAGGATCTCCATGAATAATTATAAGGTCTTATAAATGTATTGTAAGTACTTTTAATTTAACATTTTTAAATGTTGTTAATAATTGCTAGATAGTATATAGTATTCAGTAAAAATATGTACTAGTTTTAATAATTTTATAGTCAAAATATGTATTAATGGTAATATATATTATACTTCTAATATATATTATACTTCTAATTATTACATTCATCAATATATTTCGCTTTTTTACATGGAAGTTCTTCCGCATCGTCACTGTTTTCGCTTTCGGAAATTAGTTCATCTACTATATCATCTACAATGAAGGTTTCTATTTCATTATTCACATTGAAATCTTCATCTTTGGCGGTATGGGTTTCGCTCATTGCAGTCTCCTCCAAATCTATATTAGAATTTCTAATTTGTAACTGTTTCTTCGCTATTTGTACATACATGTCTGTCCATGCCACCCTAAGCAATAATAAGAACGTCTCAATACACGTTTGATGCAACCACAAGATTTGATACAGTACTTCGTGCACTTACAAAATCCCTTAAAAAATATTTTCGGGTACTAATAAATTAATTGTGGATGTTGACTGTTTCTTGGGGAATCGCCGCAGATTCAGATACAAAAAATAATCCTACCCTTAATGATAAATATATAAAATAAACAAAGAAAATAATCCTGAGGAGTCTGGTATTAACGTAGTGTTTGTTATTGCAGGCAGTAGATGCTGGAGGTTCAATATTTGTTCACACTTTCGGTGCTTACTTTGGTTTGGCAGTTAGTTACGTGATCAACAGAAAAAAGGAGGGAGCAGGGCACATAGGAAACACCTTGTTAGAGTCGAACTACACATCCGATTTGTTTGCCATGTTAGGTAGGTACAACAGCATCTACATCTTTAGCGGACGGTAATTGAAATA
The DNA here is from genome assembly GCA_964058915.1 of Tetropium fuscum. Taxonomy (NCBI): domain Eukaryota; kingdom Metazoa; phylum Arthropoda; class Insecta; order Coleoptera; family Cerambycidae; genus Tetropium; species Tetropium fuscum. Next base: position 39,824 of record CAXKVY010005738.1, read on the forward strand.
GATGCAAAGTATATGCCCTGAAACTAGACAATAAAAAACTAGTAATAAGTTATAAAATATGCAACATTCTATAGGATATAGATTCACGGATTCAGGTATACCTATATTTAATCTAATAATAAGCATTGAAAGTATGAAGCATGTGTCTACGATTATTAATCTACTACTTCGAAACATATAGATACATTTTCAAAAAGAAAATGAAAAACATTTAAATTAATTAAGATAAATAAGAAAATACAATTTGTTAGTATCAATATCGCGCTTACGTTTGTAGTTATTTAAAGTCAAAGGTCACGAAAATCTTATTTTCTTTCCGTATAACCAACGATTCTAAAATAACATAGGTTAATTATGCTGCAAGGTCCACCAATACATTTCATTTCATTCTGTCAAACCGTGATATCGTAATTATCACGCCATTAATTTAACGTTAAGTATGAACCGTCGACGTCAGTCGTCGCTCGGAGATTTTCGTGTAGTTTCTCCGATTCTCGCAGGTCCAGAGAACATGTTCGAGAGGCATCAACTGATCAGCAATCCGAGCATCAATCCGAGAGGATTTGCATCAATTTGTGGAAGATTTGGTAAAAACAGGAAAATTGCAAAGTAGAAACGATTGCGGAAAATGGATTACCCATTCTTTTGGCAATCTATGGAGCTCCTAAAACAGAATAATCTATTGAAAACTTTCGTTACATGACATTTGCGAAATTAACAAGACTTAATACCGCAGTGAAATTGTCGTGCCTTGCACCTACTGTCGCAGTTATATGTCAACATCTAAGTCGAGTGTATTATCAAGTACATAATTGCCTTGGAAATAATTTATATCCTGAACAATTGGGATGGACGATAATTAATAACATTTTGCAACCCCTTAAGACTCTATTACTAGCTGCACCAGATGTACTTTTAAATACCATTTTTTGCAACTGCACCAAAGGATGCAACACAAATTGCGGGTGCAGAAAAATTGGACTATCCTGTTCAATAATGTGTGGTCATTGTCACGGTCAGTCATGTCTCCACACAAATGATGATAGTAGCGCTATCAAAGATATTATTCAGGATGAAGAAGATGACGAGCTTGATCTTGTTGATATCTTGGCACAAGATATAAAAGAAAAAGAAAATGTTGGGTAGGACGACGAGAATCTGGAGAAGGGGACAAGGGACGAGAACTTGAGAGAAATGATAGAGGACGAAGACGTGGAAGATGGGACAGATTTCGAGTATGAGGATGAGCTGTAGAACAAGCAAAAGCATGGATTAGGCCTATTGGGGAACCCATATAAAAAACGCGCCTTGCAACCTACCTCTGGGGTGGTGTGGAAACAGATGCACCGCTACCCTGTGTTTTCCTGGCTTATACTGTGTAAACGGTTGGTTCTAAGTAAAACATGTATATAACATTTTTTATAAAGATGGTTATTTAATATTTATTCTTACACATCCAAAAAGTATACTATTAGGGAGTGAACATACTAAAAGTCCTGATGTCTAGGAGGTGAGCCGAAGGGGGAGTAGCACAAAGACGGTCCACTTTTGGGTTTTTCACTTATATGGAAACAGGTTCTTATACGAAATGAAAGCTCTCGAAATTCTCTGCTACCTATTGAAACAACCTCTATAACTTTAAATCTTAAGCTACTTGCCAAAAATAGGCTCATGATGACAAGTATGGAGCTCAAAATTAGAAATTTACTGAATTTGCTAATTTCAATATAACGACCTAGCAATAGCGTTAATATAGAGTGTTCTATATTATCGCTCTTAAACAGTTATTTCATAATATTACAATTATTTCAATATAGTGAATTGAACTAACATTTGATCTATATCATGCAATTGCTAGTAGGTGCTGAAATATAATATACTCTGAATATTTACCTCCCAATTTTAATAAAACATTAAACCTACAAATTGAAAGCTTCATTATGCAGCATATAAATTTAAAAATTATTTTCCAGTAACGAATTTGCAATTGATATTTTGAATCACTACATGATGTACATTGCTCCAAAATAGATACATCTAGATTAATATTTTTCACGAGAGCACAGCTTTCGATATTTCAATCAGCTTATGATATTATAATGCCGTTTGATAGTGTTTCTGTTTGAACGTTATGGGAAAAATAGAAACGATTTTTATTTAATTTTATCGCTACCTCGGGTACGTTTACTATATTTACTGTATATTGTTACATAATAGCTATGTATCTTGTGAAAGGTAAATATCTTATAGGTACTTGATTGTTGGTGATAGTTTCACTCCTGATTGGTTTTAAGTATTTTATTTCAGACAAAACATTATATGAATATGTAACATTCACAGTTACGAAAAATATTATTTTATAATCCCTAGGCTAGCAGATAATTATTAACGTAAAATATTTAAAGGATGCGATAAGGGACTAATACGGTATTTTCTCCAAAATCTCTAATTCGCTAATTATTTGATACATAACGAAGTAGAATTATTGATGGATTTGCAGAAAATAACTACTCAAATGACATAAACCCCTACCTGCATTGAATTATATCCACAAATCCTGATTGCTATCAAACAATACCAACAAACAAACGCTCTCAAACAATACCAACTGCACTTTATACATTTATTTTAAAAAAATGATTAAATATTTAAAAATATTTTAAAAAAATGAAAAATGTTAAATATTTGAATAAAGCTTTTCAGCATTTGTTAGTAATAATTACTTGATATTACAACGCCTGTCAGATTAATAATTAAAAGTTGGCAGACTTAAACATTTAGACACGTTTAAACACGCTGTTGCGTACTATAAATAAGAAAAGTCTCTATAGTGGCCATTTATTATATATGATTGTTACTACTATTATTATTATTACTATCATTATTGTTGTTGTTATTATTACTATTATTAATATTTTTATACCTATATGATAAAAGTCGGGTTTTGTTTAATAAGTATAAATAATATACCTATGTATTTAGTTCGCTATTGTGTTATTTTGATTTTGACATTTTGACAATTATATATATATATATATATATATATATATATATATATATATATATATATATATATATATATATATATATATATATATATATATATATATGACCATGTATGCTTATCTAACTGTATAAACTACTATATCATTGTATATGAGAATTCTTACACTAGAATAAATACTTCATGTCTATATGCATACAATTCAGCCAATAATGCAGTATCGTTGTTAATTAATATCTGCTGCCAATCACAGTTATTTAACACATTGTTGAATTATCGAAACTGTTTATTCATTTAACTAGCCATTTACGGATAACTAACCGTTTGAATATATCGTAGATTGATTGATTTTTTTGTAAATTGTAGGTGTAATTTGTAGATGCAAATAATTTCTAACAGACAAAGGATCCTTAGCTTATGTTCTCTCAATTAATAATGCCGAGTACAAAAAATAAGGTTGGAGACATTTCATAAAGTTTTTCTCACAAACATAAAAAATGAGTAAGTTTATATTCCTCAGAGACGCAAAAGAAATATTCTGCGGTAGCCGGTACCTCTCGAGGTTGGAATTGACCGAGATCTTATTAAAAATAATTTCGTTCTATTTTAATGATGTCATTAAAAACTTCTTAAGGCAACGTGGTAGGCCTTGTGGAATAAAAGTTAAACTATATTTAATGCTAACACTAAGAAACCTTTTTAAAATATTTATATGTAATTTAGTAAATGAGTTTTTTCTGGGGAACCGTATAATGAGGTGAATTAAGACAATATTCAGCCAGAGTTTCAGTGAAAGTGAAAGTTTCAGTGAAAATGGTCATTAATTCGAATGTTTCTTGTTCTGAAAAAGCATGTAAAATAAAAAGGCTTATAAAATGTATACTACGGCTCAAAATTATCGAGTATATTTTTTAAATTGTAATGCATTTTTTGTTAGGTACCTGAATTAATGCGCTGAATTTAGGATAAATATTTCGGCTAAAATTAAAATTAATCGTTCTCCTGTTCAGAGTTTTTTGAAAAAAGAAGAAGGTTTTGGAGAAGTTTACTGTCGAGAAATGAATGCCAATATGTATGAACAGTTACTACCTAGGTTACCCTCTCGTGAATACAATGCCGGTGTTCAGATGAGAAAGTTTTTTGCAGACAGCCCAAAAACACTCGAAATAACAGGGTACATGCAAATATCCAAAGAAAATAAGTCTGAATAGCCTGCTAATGTAAATCGTATTTTGAAATTTGTCCCCTGTAGACGCTGTCTTTACCTTAGTGAAAATGCCATACAGAAACATATTTTTAAAAAAATATATGGAGGCGATAAATACGGTTCAATTTGTGTATCTGAAACTGAAAATTGTGTGTAAAACTATATAGCTTTCCTATATAAATGACTATGTATATGAATTAAATTTTACTATAACTCCATACAGATTCCCATCTAGCACAATTTTTCGCCGTGTTTAATGTCTCACATTCACAATTTCGTTAACTTTATCCTCAACTGAACTCATGTACCTACGCAAAATTCGTTGCTAACGATCAGTAGTAATAATAGGGAACTAATAATAATATGGACTATAGTAATCATAATAGTGTAAAAGATAGCATCTGGTTCCATAGTGTGGAACTTTTATGCTAAATGAAGACAGTAACTCATTGCATTTAATTTTACCATAGAGAAGTTGTGTTTATTTAAATTTAAAAATAAGTACATTGTCTTTTGATGCTGCAAGGGGATCTCATTCCCATTAGATTAAGTCTATCATCATACTCATAATTACTTCTGTATATGTTTGAAGTTTTAATAGAATATAATTGCAAATTTGCGCTGAACAGATTCCAATTGATTAAGGTAAGCAATATAGGTAGTGAGGACTCCAAATTATGAAACAGTATTACACGCAAGAGCATACAAGAGAACTATATAATAAAATAACTCATAAGATATTAGGAAACCTGAAACATTTGGGCAGGCGCCGCGGAGTCGCGCCCTCATCACGATAGGGACGTATTCTGCCACAGAGCGCGACACATGTACACGCGCAAGGCCCCTTATTGACGTTATTAATTCTTCATCATTATATTTTATGCCGAATGAGTCCAAGAATGAGAAACCGAGGAAGGAAAAGAGTACACAAAACTTATTTAAATTTTAAACTTATTTTAAACTTATTTTATTTTAAACTTATATGTTTTCTGGGTATTTTTTTGTTGCTTTTTGCTTTGCTTAATATTCAAAACTAGGTCATAATATGAAAAAGTTGAGTCTAAAACAAAGGCTGGGCCAAAAAGGTTTTTGCACTTAAAAAGTGCATTCCTTAATTTTTGTGCCACTGTGTATATTTGTAATGAGCTTAGATATAAATTCGTCAGCAAGAAGTATTCAGAAAAATAATGAATACAAAATTTAACAGAAAGGTTCAACGTATTAGCAAGCAGTTAATTGTTGTTGGGACTGTTTGAGGTACCTACCTTAAATTGTGAAATGGACAAGATTTTAATGATTTAGCTCGAAAGTCAATTAGTGAAGTTACTAAATGTAGCGCCAGGTATGGGAGAGCAAATCAATGTACTGTTTGTAACATCGAAATATGAGACATAAAACATTTTCAAAGGATACCCACAATTGCCGCAATGGGAGACCGGGGCAGTATAACTTTTCTCACAGCAAGCTAAAATCGTCAATATAAAGGCGCTTTCATTCAACGAGTTGTTATGTTTTGATAGAATACTAATAACTAATCAATTTTCACAAAAACACAAAACCCATCAAAATAATACCCTGAATTAAAGAATAACTGTATTACTTCTATGTCAAGAATTATTGTTGACCCCACTTTACCACAAAACGTTCGATGGTATTAGGTAATTTAGGCATTCAAATGAATGCCAATGATGCCGATGTGATACGGCCGAGGAACGTGTAAAATGGATCCCTAATATTTGAATGGGAAACATTCTTATTCTGCATCACATTCACCATTCAATTGTTTTATGATATGACGAAAAGTATATAGTGTGATCAATATTTTGTTATACTATATGATAATGTCATAATGTGATGAGCGATGTAGGTATATAATATCATTTGTTTTTCCTTAAATTCCTGGAAATCGGTTATACTTGACAACGCTGTTAGAAATGCGATGGCACGTGTGAATATATCGATATAATGAATGTTTTTTGCTCGGATTTTTTTGTGTCATATTTCGATGTTACAAACTATACTGTTTATATTAAATATCCCAAGATTTTCGAGGTTTTTCCAGGTGGTCTAAAATGTTACATATTAAGGTTCATATTATTCATACTATTCGTTAGGCACCTTGAAAATGCTCTACGTGATCCACGCCTGACCTTCAGGATGACAAATGCATATTACTTGATAACCCTATTTAAATACACTGAACTCCATTTCAGCGGAGTCAAGGTGTTATAGATAATTGCAAAAATACCACGAATAGGCATTGCCGGGATGTAATAACGACAAGAGGAGGGGCAGCAAGATATTAATAAATAGTAGTTGTTAATGTTGTTATTTCGTTCTCGTTGTCTGTTTGTCTGTTTTGGTTTGTTTTTTATTTCTATAGAATTAATTTAAGTTACTAGGTGTTCCACATCCTTAAAAATGTATAACCTAATAAGGCACATGCAGTTATTAAAATTTTTATAAATTTCATACATTACTTCAAAAACAGTGGTTTACTAAAACCTCCATATCTCTTAAAATACTGGGTTAAAAAAAAAACAACGGAAATGAAACCCATGAATTAGTCTATAAGAGTAAGAACTCCCATCATTCTCGATCTATTAGTATAGCCTGTGTAAGCATTTGAACTTAACGAAAACAACATAGTTCTACTGAATCCGCTGTATCTCTTAAAGTAAACAAACTGGAGACATACACAACATATATTATTTTGAGAGAACCATAGACCTATACAATAAAAAAAATCATAGTTATACGCCACTGGGTTCGAAATCTACGACAGTTTAAATTTGACCCTAAAATTCGTTGGATCCACTTCAAATGGAGTTCAGTGTAATTCAAAATTAGCAAGAATTCAAAACACTACTTCCAAATTACTAATTTCTTTTAAACTCTTAAACATACAAAGAATAATTCTATACTGTAAAACCAAATGTTCAATATCACCAGGAAATACTATTGTTACTTTAATAGGATCAATTAAATGGCGAAATTATTTCCTTATCAATTTATCAAAAAATGGACCAAGTATATACTTATTGAACATGCAGTACTTGAAATAATACGTTGGAGTTATAATTTGTTGCTTATGAAATATATGAATTATACGAAGCATTAGAAGAATTTCGACTAATCTCTGAATTCATACTTTAAACTCTGAATTCTGACTATAATCTCTGAATTCAGACTTTGATCTATATCTAGTTGAAATAAACGAAAGTTGTAATAAACATACTATTGTATTTTTAAATAGTGTAGTGTAAAAATCAAGGCAAAAATAATGTGATTAGGGGCAGTAGGCTATGCAAAGAAAAATGTATTACTTCAACTAATTTTACAGTTCTGTTCAGTTGAGTAATATTGTATTGTATTTGACATACTATTCATATTAACCCTCTAAATTTACTTTTGCACATTACTTTTGCAGTACACTTTATAAATCCAAAATTCAATAAGATATGTTTACATCAATTTTATTCGAAATGAAGGCATCATATCGAGGTAGAACGATAATGCTTTTTCTTGTAAAAAAAATAAATACTTTGAAACTTAAATGAAAAGAAATTGATATTCAAAAAAGTTGGAGCCTATTCAACTCTTACTCGTTTTGGAAGCCTTTCCGAACATATGTTTATATATTTTTTTTGATCATAAACATCTGAAAGAAATTTAGGCGGGAACGTCATTAAAATATAAATATACCACATATATACCGTTAAGTCAGTTAAATATAAAATAATCGCATATAACAGTATTTAGGCTTACATTCGTAAGTTCAGATTTGAGAGTCTGAATTAAGAATTTAAAGTCTGAATTCAGAATTTAAACTCTTAAATCAGAGATGAAAGTCTGAATTTAAAAAGAATTACAGACATGGCCTTTCTACGGCTTCGTAGAAATATATGAAAGACGAGAAATTAATACAATCCATTTCATAGAACTTAAAAAGGTGCTCATGTTTTAGGGACCATATTCCTATGGCTACTCTGGCCGAGTTTCAATGCAATCGAGCTGAAGGGTGACGACCAGCGCAGGGCAATCGTAAATACCTACTTGGCCTTAGCGTCCTGCTGCGTATCCGCGTTCTCCGTTTCCCTCATTTTTAATTCTGACCGTAAATTCGACATGGTCCACATCCAGAATGCCACACTAGCGGGTGGCGTCGCCGTGGGAGCGACAGCGAACCTGATGCTGCAGCCCTACGGAGCCATAATTATAGGGATTATAGCGGGATCCATTTCAGTTTTTGGTTACTGCAAAGTAACGGTGAGTAGTAGAATATTCACTTGGGTCAGGGACAGGCATCTACCCATCCATGCAAATCTGGGTTTATCAAATAAATATAGTTACCTACCCCTATACCTACGAGTAGTAAAGTTACACCACTTATTCCTTGTATATTCCTATTTAGTGTTGTCTTTCCTAAGACCATTAAGACCATTTTGAAAAGTCAGAAGTTTCTTTAAACTACACTAAACCAAGAAATAAGCTTCCTTCCTGGCCTTAATTAAGTACCTTATTATATGTGGAGCTGTCCACCTGCAACGTAGCCTGATAAATGTTTTTCTTTTTTTTCCTATGCCAAAAACATTATTTCTTATAATATTATCCTTATATTATTAACTTATTCCTTTACGCAAAAACAATTTTTCGACTTTAGAGTATAGTAGAGCTACGACGAAACAATGCCATGCATAAAAACAAATGCATGGTGAAGGTAGAATGCGTGCGTATTCAGAATGATTTGATAATAAATCAAAACGTCACAAGATCACTTTTTAATTTCATGGTAGGCGATGCTGTAACAGATCTATGTATTACAGAACTCCACTAAGGTAGTAAATATTTACATATATGATTTTACCTTATCTTACATAATAAAAGTTCTGTCATATTCCTGTTTGCAGCCAGCCTTGGAGAAATATTGCAGCATCCCGGACACATGCGGAGTGCATAATCTCCACGGAATGCCAGGCATCCTTGCAGCTTTAATTAGCGCTGTTATGGCTGCACTTGCGACGGAATCAATTTACGATAAGAGCTTGTACGAGATTTACCCAGCCCGCGCCAGCCTAGTGGTGACGCCGAGCCCAGATTATTATGTTATAGAGCCAGGACTGGGAAGAAGTGCTGGACAACAGGCAGGATATCAAATGGTCTCCCTTATTGTGACGCTGGCCGTTGCCGTAGTTTCAGGACTTATCACAGGTAACATTATCCTCTGCCATTATTTGCGCGTGTTTTATTCTGCATGATGGTATACGGTGGCTTAGGGATATCTGTTGCTAATGACATATGAGCACTGATGCTAATGATTTGGCATTGACTTTAGCACCATTTCTTGGCATTTAATTAATTCCCATATTATTATTAAATTATTAAATAAATTTGTAAATAAAAACTATAAAGTCTGTGGACAATAATTCTGGAACACATATAATATCTCCCGAAATAGTGTACTTTTACAAAAATGCTCACACATGTCGATTTTTATTTTTAATTTGTCATCTTCTGAAAGAGCTAGGTAATTTGTTCAGTGGCGTACCGCTGAGCTGGCGAAATAATTATATATTTTTTAAATGGCTACCCCCATATTTTAATCTTTAGTTTGAAAGAGCACCCTTTTCTGAATATCGTGGCATCAAAAAATATTGGATTTGCATAAATAAAAATTCGAGATAAATGCAATCAAAATTTCAATATACCGGGTGCCTACGATATTACTAGCCAGCCTATTACTTCCTTGTAAATCAAGATATCGTTTTCAAATTTTGGGAATTTGTATATTTGACTACGGTGCACAGTTTGATTCCTTCAAGACCTAAATTTAATTTCCGGTTTAACCGGAAACAGTATAAACTTTGTTATTTTTAATAGAATACCCAGGATGTTATTCGAAATTTAGATTGCGCATCAAATTCTAGGTCTAAAACATGTAGCATACCCTATATCTATATTTGACAGTTTTCGACAAAATGGCGGTTGAATATGTTATATCAATCACAAATTATTTCATTTTCACATAAAACAAATGAATGCAGGAACAAATCTGTTATGGCTATTGACGTTTTTTGATGAGTAAAATTTGCTAAAGCCATAAACATTTTATTTCCGGCTGACCCGGAAGTACTACGAAAAGTGATTTTCAGACTCAAATTACTTGGATAGTTTTAATGGAACGCCCTGTATTGAACATTAAATTTACATTCTACTTTCCTAATCTTTCTCGATATTTTTTGTTTCTGGTGTCCCCTGTCTAAACCTAATAGTTTATGAGATATCGGCGCCTGAATGTTCACCTGCATTATAAATACGTCACAAATCTGCATTCGGAAACATTCAGTCGCCGATATCTCATAACCTATTAGGTTTAGACTGGGGACACTATTTACAAAAAATATCCAGAAAGGTTAATAGAATGTAAATTTAAGATTCAATACAGGGTGTTTCATTAAAAACATCGAAGTAATTTGAGCCTGAAAATCACTTTTCGTAGTACTTCCGGTACAGCCGGAATTGAAATTTATATGACTTTATCAAATTTTACTCCCCAATTTACTCTATCAAATTACCGTATCAGATTTGTTCCTACATTCATTTGTTTTATGTCAAAATGAAGTAATTTATCATTGATATGACATTTTCAACCGCCATTTTCTCGAAAACTCTCGAAGATAGATATAGGGTATTCTACATGTTTTAGATCTAGAATTTTCTGGGCAATCTGAATTTCTAATAATATATTCTATTAAAAATAACAAAGTTTATACTGTTTCCAGTTAAACCGGAAATGATAATCAGATATTGAAGCAATCAAACTATGAACTATTGTCAACCATACAACATACCAACATTTCAAATTGTTATATTTCTTTACAAGGAAGTTATATGCTGGCTAGTAATATCGTAGGCACCCGGTATAAAAGAACGTATTTATTAATTGAAATTATAAGATTAGAATGTTATTTAATAGATAAGAAGATGAATTCGACCGTAGAGTGGAATTCTCCGAAGATATCCTGTTCGTAGTTACTTAAATAATACATATTTTTTTAAAGGGATTTGCTTTTTTTTAACCATTTGTTTGTTTAATCACAAATAATCATGTCACAATCTCAAAATTGTAATTATATCATGAAATAATAACAAAAATGGATAATAATACAATGTAACAGTGCAACCTTGTTACTGATTTTTATTTTTGCCTTTGTTAACTAACTACTGGTATAAATACTAAATTATTTAATGAGTAAACATATACGCATATATAATAATATATATATATATATATATATATATATATATATATATATATATATATATATATATATATATATATATATATATATTATATATATATATATATATATATATATATATATATATATATATATATATATATATATATATATATATATATATATATATATATATATATATATATATATATATATATATATATATATATATATATATATATATATATATATATAATATATATATATTAGGTAGCGTATAAAAAAATCGTGCTAAATGCAATCGAAATTTGAAAATTAAAAAAACTATAGAGCCTCCATCGTGAGCTTCGGCGAGAAAATAGTATATTTCCTCAATGATGAATAGGTCAATATGGCTCTATAGAGTGGCCTCCTCGGTCTCTAGACCTTACCTCACTTGATTTTTTTTTCTTATAGGGCAACTTAAAAAACAAAATTTATAGTAACAGACCAGAGAACATATATGATTTAAAAGAACGAGTTCGGCAAGAAATACCAAATATTATACTAGAACTAATAAATAACTAGAAGTAATTCAAAATAAATTCGTTTTGTGTGTAGCTCACTGCCAAACAGTAAATGGTCAATAATATGAACAACTTCTTAGCAAATATCTCTGTTTTATTTAATTTTATAATTTACATTAATAATAGGTTTTTTTATATTTTGAAATTTCGATTGCATTTAGCTTGATTTTTTATGCGACCTAACCATTAATGTGTTTTAACGTCTACCTGTTGCCGTTATCAATATCGAGCAAAAAAAATCACGTTTGTTGTATGGCCCTTTAAATATTTCTTTTATTTTAATTTAATTATTTATTTTTAAAGTGAATATATAACTGAACATTCTGTGAATATATCAAGCGTCTACCTGTTGCCGTTATCAATATCGAGCAAAAACGAGCTTCCATTATGCCATATTAATATTACGAGAAGATGGCGAATGCGCCAGTGATACAATAATTATATTTTTATCACGTCTGTGATAAATATTTATTTAAATATTGAATATATAAGAAAATAAAACATATTCTACAAAATTATGGCCTAAAACAAACTATATGAGAGCCTCATCTCATCTTAGAATTGATTTTGAAACACAGATTATTTCTATAAGTTATCAATTTATTTACAATTTCCTGTACACACCTAAAGGCCAAAAATTACTGATCATTACTGACCATTTAATAAATTTTAAATAAAATTCAATACGTAATAATTTAATAAGGTTTAGAAACTTGTCAATTGTTGAGATTATTTTGTCGAGTCAAAATCATCTCGACCAAATAAATAATAACCTTATATTTTGCAACTGGCTATTAAATTTTATTAAAGTAAATTTCGTCTACAATGAATTTTTTAATACATTCTTCCAGTTTGATAGATAAAGTGGCTCCTATCCAAATATGACACTAGAAAAACAATGTACCTACTATGGTTTTACTATGAAGTACAACGTAACTAACAAACGTGATAAAGCGTATAAGCATTTATTACATCTCGGCAAATAGTTAAACCTCAGAAATGGGAAAAATGAATGAAATAATGTAAATATGTTACAAAGAAAAAAGATCAATATACTACCTCGAAAAAATTTATAGGTATCAAAACATATCAATACAATACAATACTAATATAATCAATATACTCAAGTCGACTATATATAAAACAAAAGTTATGAATATCACAAGTAAATTAAAATATACTAAAATAAATGCAAATAATATAAATACATATCCTGATTCATAATGAAAAAATTGAAATTCTTTTTCAACAAAATATCTCGGTTTCCACATAGACAATTATCTAACATTATATGCCCATTTGCAATATTTACAAAAAATATATTAAAAAGACTTTTTTCCAGAATTTCAAATAATTTGTCAACCAACACAAGATTACCACGTCTATAAAACGATAATACGGCCACATTTTGATTATTGTGCCTCAATACTGTATGCATTTAATTTAAATAAAATATCTCAAAAACTGACATAGAATTGATGAAAAGATAAAAACTACCAAAACTAAAATCTTAATCTAGGGAACAAAAAATCGGTCAGAGAATTAAAATATTTTTCGGTTACAAATAATATTAGTTTTTTCTTGAACTGATATATTTTATCAACGTGAGTGAGACCATCAGGTAGATTATTAAAAACTTTCATTCCTAGTTAGTTGGGCGACTTCTGGGTGATTGACAAATTGGAAAATGGTACATATATTTTACAAGTAGAAAATTAACATTAACAAGTAGAAATGTTATAATAATATAAGTATTTACAAGGCTATATAATTGGTCGAGTTCACCGTCAAGATCATATCATCTTTGGAGGATCATGGTACAAGGCCGTTGTCCACCCGCAAAATATGTTATTAGGACGGATTCTGACGCAACTGGGTCCGTGTTTGTGACAGGGTTGAGAAAGTCATCCGACCCCCCTCATCCATCCCCAATCAAATGGCCCCTGCTGCTCATCTCCATATAGCCATTGCTGAACCTGCAAACAGAAATTAGTCCTTTGTAATTTTAAAAATGTGACCCAATCTTTTAGTCTAAGCACTCAATACGAAACATAACTTAATGTAGACAAGCATATATTGCTACCAACCTGCAAATGAACTTTAATGAGTGTTGGCGAACTGGTGGATGGAAGTGCCGCAAAATCAGACTTTGGCTTTCCAGAGGCTTTAACAGGAAATAGTTGCCAAAATAGTTATATATACTTATACCATAGATAGGTATATAAATTATTTTGGCTTTTGACCCTGAGATTTTCAGACCCAAGTTGCATTTGAAACTTTTTTCAGTGTGGTTAAAAAAAACTTCACCGAGAGCCATTTTCCCATGAATTTGGCGCGAGGTCCTTTTTGGCTTTTTTTCCTTTTTCAACATCTTCGGCATAATTTTTTGTTTATTTTTTTAAATATGTCAATGGGATATGTCAATTCAATTATCTACAAAAAGCTTCATATAAAGTATTTCGAAATTTTGATTCTTTTGTGAGATATATTGAGAAAACCGAAAAGGGTGCACTTTTACTCCTATCTCCAATTTACACCCTCTAAGTTAATAGCACACACTAGATCCGCAGTTGTTTTTTCAGTTTAAATTACCCATTGAGCGATTCCTGCAATAAAAACCCGTGATCGTCTTAGTCCCTTTCTATGTAACATACCAAATCAATAGCCTAATAGTAGGGACACCAAAGAACATTACAGTATTCAGGCTTGGAACGAACCAGTGATTAGTATAGATTTTTTAACGCACTTTCATTGGTGAAAGATGTTGCACTTCGTATAACAAAGCCTAGCGTGTTTAGCCAAGATCTTTAATATCCTCATAACGAGTTAGTGGTGACGCTGACGTGGCTACCTATATTTTAATCAAATATTAGAGTTTGTTGTTTTAGAGTAAACGTACACACTTCACATTTATTTAATATTAACCAGTACACCAAATATGGACATGATGTACAAGGTCCTGCAATGTCAACCAATCAGCCGTTGATGATATAGTCTAAAACAGTTTCAAGTCGTCGGCAAACATAAGATGGCTCGATTTTAAAGACAGATAGATGTCAGTTACAAATAATGTAAACAGGAGTGGTTCCAAGTTAGAGCCATGGAGTACTCCTGATGTAGCAATTTAGGTGTTCGACTTGTAACCGTTATAATAGACGT
>CAXKVY010005738.1:60000-86220 GCA_964058915.1 Tetropium fuscum
AAATTTAAAAAAAAGTGTTTTAAGGTTTTTTAGGCAAAAATGTGTGAAAATTTGAGAATTAGTAGCTTGTACATTTACATACAATTTTTGGCTTATATTTATTTTACGGTTAGGAAAGCCGAAAGAATTTTTAATTGAATTGATTTGTGACGTAATTTTCAACATTGGAGCAAATGACTCAAGATCTCTATAAGAGCTACTAAACCTAAACTTACCAAGAATTATTATTGAAACTTGTAAACATTACATCTACCTAAACATTGAAATCACAAAGACACATTTTTGTAGCATGACCTGCCGCACGCGCTTAGCAAACCGGAAGCCAATAAAAATAGCAAATCAGTCAAATGAATCCATATTTGATTCATTATTTTCATATCCGAATTTGAGAATAATATCCTGAAATATCAAGAAAATATAGGGACCAGCGCCATCTCATGGTCACCCGGTATATCCACAAAAAAGTCAATATAACAAATAGACCACCAGGTATACTTACTAAAATCCAAATCTGAATCCCCTTTGCCGAAAACTGGTAAAAATAGTATTTTTCCGTCAACTTCATATTTAGCTTTCTGTATCATATGAGGCAGTAATAATGTTGTTGATAATACTTTCTTATCGAAATCTAAACTGAAATCAAAATTGGTGATAAGGCGTAAGTACAATAAAATTTTTATTTTCTGAGTGCAATTAAGAATACGTATACACTTATACACTTATACTATAACTATATATATATATATATATATATATATATATATATATATATATATATATATATATATATATATATATATATATATATATATATATATATATATATATATATATATATATATATATATATACTTACTGCACATGTTCTACTGTTCCTTTCGATATTCCAAAAAGTTTCACGTTTGAATATTTTTGGATTAATTGCACTGCGCTTGTCCCAGCCCCTATTTCTATATAGTTGACCTCAACCGGTTCTATGGACGGTAAATTTAAAGAAGGAACACCTGTGTAACAGAAAACAATCCGTGAACATTTGCAACACAAAATATAAATAAATAAAACCCTTACCAGATGAGCCGATCATCCGTAAGGCATCTTGGATAGCAGCCTTTAAACATCCGTCCAGATTAGAGTCCTTTACCTTACATTTTTTAAACTTTTCGGCTAAAAATTGATAATTACATGGTTGTTACATTCATATTATAGTTTCTTCTGTTGTGAAGCAGATTACTTACGAAGCTTATTTCCGACGGCAAAAGTGATGGAAATCAATACCACAAATAAAAACACACGTTTCTTCATTTTGTTCAATATGTTACTGATATTTTTTAGCGTTCGCTACCAATTATACAGAGTAGAAGTTGATTTAAACATTAATTTTCAAGGTTTATGTAAATAATTACAAATTAAAGTGCTATAAGTACCTTACGATGATAGTAAATTAATTATATTTATTATATTACTAATAGGGACGATATATATATATATATATATATATATATATATATATATATATATATATATATATATATATATATATATATATATATATATATATATATATACCTACTTAAACGTTTATTATGTTTATAATTAGTAATTATTCAAATTAACTTGTTTACCTACTACGGTTATTCAGTTTTTATATATATTTATAAAATATATATTAAAAAGACTTTTTTCCAGAATTTCAAATAATTTGTCAACCAACACAAGATTACCACGTTTATAAAACGATAATACGGCCACATTTTGATTATTGTGCCTCAATACTGTATTCATTCAATTTAAACAAAATATCTCAGCTACAAAAACTGGCATAGAATTGATGAAAAGATAAAAACTACCAAAACTAAAATCTTAATCTAGGGAACAACAAATCGGTAAGAGAATTAAAATATTTTTCGGTTAAAAATAATATTAGTTTTTTCTTGAACTGATATATTTTATCAACGTGAGTGAGACCATCAGGTAGATTATTAACAACTTTCATTCCTAGTTAGTTGGGCGACTTCTGGGTGATTGACAAATTGGAAAATGGTACATATATTTTACAAGTAGAAAATTAACATTAACAAGTAGAAATGTTATAATAATACAAGTATTTACAAGGCTATATAATTGGTCGAGTTCACCGTCAAGATTATATCATCATTGGAGGATGATGGTACAAGGCCGTTGTCCACCGGCAAAATATGTTATTAGGACGGATTCTGACGCAACTGGGTTCGTGTTTGTGACAGGGTTGAGAAAGCCATCCGACCCCCCTCATCCATCCCCAATCAATTGGCCCCTGCTGCTCATCTCCATATAGCCATTGCTGAACCTTCAAACGGTAACTAGTCCTTTGTAATTTAAAAAATGTGACCCAATCTTTTAGTCTAAGCACTCAATACGAAACATAACTTAATGTAGACTCGCATATATTGCTACCAACTTGCAAATGAACTTTAATGAGTATTGGCGAGCTGGTGGATGGAAGTGCCGCAAAATCAGACTTTGGCTTTGCAGAGGCTTTAACAGGAAATAGTTGCCAAAATAGTTATATATGCTTATACCATAGATAGGTATATAAATTATTTTGGCTTTTGACTTT
Organism: Tetropium fuscum; assembly: GCA_964058915.1. Lineage (NCBI taxonomy): Eukaryota > Metazoa > Arthropoda > Insecta > Coleoptera > Cerambycidae > Tetropium > Tetropium fuscum. Next base: position 62,597 of record CAXKVY010005738.1, read on the forward strand.
TGACCCCAGGATTTTCAGACCCAAGTTGCATTTGAAACTATTTTCAGTGTGGTAAAAAAGAATTTCACCGAGAGCCATTTTCCCATGAATTTATTTGGTGCGGGGTCCTTTTTGGCTTTTTTTCTTTCTCCATCTTCGTTATAATTTTTTGTTTATTTTTTTAAATATGTCAATGGAAAATTCAATTATCTACAAAAAGCGAAATTAGTATAGCGAAATTTTGATTCTTTAGTGAGATATATTGAGAAAACTGAAAAGCGTACATTTTTACTCCTATCTCCAATTTACACCCTCTAATTTAATAGCACTCCGCTGTTTTTTCTTCAGTTCAAATTACCCATTGAGCGATTCCTGCAATAAAAACCCGTGATCGTCTTAGTTCCTTTCTATGTGACATAATCAATATCCTAATAGTAGGGACACCAAAGAAGATTACAGTATTCAGGCTTTGAACGAACCGGTGATTAGTATAGGTCTTTTAATGCACTTTCATTGGTGAAAGATGTTGTACTTCCTATAACAAAGCCTAGCGTGTTTAGCCAAGATCTTTAATATCCTCATAACGAGTTAGTGGTGACGCTGATGTGGCTACCTATATTTTAATCAAATATTAGAGGTTGTTGTTTTAGAGTAAACGTACACACTTCACATTTATTCATATTAATGGGTAAATAATAACCGAGTACAACAAATATGGTCATGATGTACATGATGGTCCTGGAATGTCACCAATCAGCCGTTGATGATATAGTCTAAAACAGTTTCAAGTCGTCGGCAGACATAAGATGGCTCGATTTTAAAGACAGAGAATTACAAATAATGTAATCAGGAGTGGTTCCAAGTTAGAGCCTTGGGGTACTCCTGATGTAGCAATTTAGGTGTTCGACTTGTAACCGTTATATGAGACATTGATGCAGATAATTACGCTTACGCCGATGCAGATAAGAATATAGAAGGAGGCGTAAGTTATTACTGAAACCATACCGTTCCAACTTAAGCATCAATATATCATGATACACCTTGTCAAAATCCTTTAGAAAATCGGTATAAATGACGTCCCTTGTGGTCCACATGATTCGCGACATACCTAGTAAACTCGGCCAACTTAGATAAAGTTGAGCGATTAGGAAAGAAACCATGTTGATTTACCGATATGTAAGACTTAACATTGTTATATATTTGCACATACACATTTATACAGACACATCTCGAAACCCTTTGCGAGTATTAGACAATATGGCAGTAAGACGATAACAGGATTGCCACTTTTTAAAATGGGACATACTCTTGTCAGTTTCCACCTTAGGAAATTCGCCTGTTGATAGTGCTATATTGAAGAAAGTAAGCGGTGTGCACAGAACCCACGAACAGCCTTTTACCAGAAAACTAGGAATCTGATCGTCGTCACACGACATTTTATTTTTTTCAGTTTCGAAATTGCCAGAAGAATATGAGATTCCATAAACTGCTCTATGTTAATGCAGAATTGATAATAATCTAATGATAGAATGGAATTTTGAACATTTTCGACACAAAACACTAGCAAAGGATTTTAAGGTGTTAACAATTTGAATAGTATCAAATTTCTGATGATAAAAAAACATTTTTAAATATACGTGTGTGCCCTTTCTCATTATGAACAAAATACCAGAATGTTTTGGGAGAGATACATATAGGGTCATTTAAGTAATTTAAGTTAATGAAATATTTATATGCTATAATGTCTGCGTTAAGATACAACCCAATATATGGAACAGCATTTTTATTTAATATCTTTAAAATTGTACTCACATCTATACACAACCTTATTTTATATATGATATCTTATATAAATATCAATACCTATACTATTACAAATGATACTGGTACTGTCCTACATAATAATTTACAGGTTACAAAAAATTATTATCCTATAGAATAGACACAGCTAGTGACGATTTAAGATAACTTCTCACATTATCCAACTTAAGGAGGTGAGTTCATTCAAATAACATCCAAACTGCTGCAGAATTATTAACGCCTGTTGACCTATCACTCGTCTACTGTAAAAAAATATCATCGACAGGTACATTATCAAAAACTTTCTCAGCTATGAAGATGTAGACTTGGCCCCATGTTTTTTCTACACCCCCTGCAACATCATCGTACACCGCCTTCCAATTTTCGTTCATCACTTTCAGAACGTTATCAGCTAATAATTTATCACCATTGAACAAATTGTCAAATTTGTACACAGCTCCTTCGATAGTGAGGCGAAAGGTATAGGATTTTACTTTGAAGTAGGATTTACCGCCTTTGATTTCTTCGTTGAAGTGCATGGTGAGGGATAGCCTGGCATTCTCTAAAACAATCAACCGGTTACTTAAGATTATTACATATATATATATATATATATATATATATATATATATATATATATATATATATATATATATATATATATATATATATATATATATATATATATATATATATATATATATATATATATATATATATATATTATATATATTATATATATATATATATATATATATATATATATATATATATATATATATATATATATATATATATATACATATATCCGCCTTCCAGCTGATAATACTCCTACTGGATCCGATGCTACCCATAATGCGTGCCCAAACGTTACCGTTTAACTAAACCGTTCTTGGAAATTGTCTGGTATCGACGAAAAAAAGTCTTGGATTTCGTTGCACCCTTACAACAAATTGTTTCTGTTCAACATACATTGTTTGTATAACGGGGATTAATCACAAAATAATACTGAAATTATAATGAAAGTTTGGAGATCTAATTCGTTGTCTAAAAGTCATCTACAATACTGAAACCTACGCATGAAATCGTTTTCTTATAATGCTTGGTGAAGCTGGTATTTGTAACTCTTAAATATGTGCTTTTTAGGAGTGTTTCTTACACTTTCTCTGTCTATGTCTCACTCACTTGCAATTTCTCGTACTGAGAGACTATGGTTGATTTCTACTGACGCTAATACAAAAATTTCGATCTCTTCACAGATAGTTGGCCTCTGGTGTTCTTTAACTACTATCTCCTATCTGAGCTAATTTAAGAAAATAATGTAGGGCAGAATGGTTTCTTAGTTGACAGCGATCTGAATATAAATCACGGAATGCCCGGCTATTTTTGCAACATTCCCCGTATATCATCGCATATCCACTTTTTGAGTAAATCATGATTTTTTTTAATGAAGACCACCATAATATCGGATTTTCGTAGAGCAAAATATTATTTGAGGTGTCAGATTAATTAATTCATTTTATTCTTTTGTTACATCTTGTAGGCACCTGCCTATTTAATGTAGTTAATTCAATGTAATGTAGTTGTAATGTATTCAATAAGGACATTTCTACCACTAACGGAACCTTTTTAATCGTTTTGGAATGTCATGATCCGATTATTCGGAAAAATAACTGCCTCCATCCTAAGCGCGTGCTTCGGTTGTTGTTATTACACAATTTTTTTTCTTATACCTGCCACTATAAGTTTTTTTGCAATTGTCAGATTTCAAATATATTTTATGATATTTTATGCGTTACCTGTATCAAATTTCCTATGAATCTATCCAAATTAAAAAAAAACAAAAATGTATTTTGTAAGGTTTTTTTAGGCAAAAATGTGTGAAAATTTGAGAATTAGTAGCTCTCACATCTTTGCATTTTTGGCATATATTTATTTTACGGTTAGGAAAGCCGAAAGAATTTTTAATTTAATTGATTTGTGACGTAATTTTCAATATTGACTCAAATGACTCAAGGTCTCTATAAGAGCTACTAAACCTAAACCTACCAAGAATTATTATTGAAACTTGTAAACATTAGGTACATATACCTAAACATTGAAATGACAAAGACACATTTTTCGCGCTTTTTGCAATATGACCGCGCTTAGCAAACCGGAAGCGACCAAAAATAGCAAATCAGTCCAATTAATCCATATTTCATTCAGTACTTTCATATCCGAATTTGAGAATAATATCCTGAAATATCAGTAAAATATAGGGACGAGCGCCATCTCATGGTCACCCGGTATATCCACAAAAAAGTCAATATGACAAATAGACCACCAGGTATACTTACTAAAATCCAAATCTGAATCCCCTTTGCCGGAAACTGGTAAAAATAGTATTTTTCCGTCAACTTCATATTTAGCTTTCTGTATCATATGAGGCAGTAATAATGTTGTTGATAATACTTTCTTATCGAAATCTAAACTGAAATCAAAATAGGTGATAAATCGTAAGTACAAAAAAATTTTTATTTTCTGAGTGCAATTAAGAATACGTATACACTTTATATATATATATATATATATATATATATATATATATATATATATATATATATATATATATATATATATATATATATATATATATATAAATATATATATATATATATATATATATATATATATATATATATATATATATATATATATATATATATATATATATATATATATATTATATATATATATATATATATATATATATATATATATATATATATATATATATATATATATATATATATATATATATATATATATATATTATATATATATATATATATATATATATATATATATATATATATATATATATATATATATATATATATATATATATATATATATATATATATATATATATATATATATATATATATATATATATATATATATATATATATATATATATATATATATATATATATATATATATATATATATATATATATATATATAATATATATAATATATATATATATACTTACTGTACATGTTCTACTGTTCCTTTCGATATTCCAAAAAGTTTCACGTTTGAATATTTTTGGACTAATTGCACTGCGCTTGTCCCAGCCCCTATTTCTATATAGTTGACCTCAACCGGTTCTATGGACGGTAAATTTAAAGAAGGAACACCTGTGTAACAGAAAACAATCCGTAAACATTTGCAACACAAAATATAAATAAATAAAACCCTTACCAGATGAGCCGATCATCCGTAAGGCATCTTGGATAGCAGCCTTTAAACATCCGTCCAGATTAGAGTCCTTTACCTTACATTTTTTAAACTTTTCGGCTAAAAATTGATAATTACATGGTTGTTACATTCATATTATAGTTTCTTCTGTTGTGAAGCAGATTACTTACGAAGCTTATTTCCGACGGCAAAAGTGATGGAAATCAATACCACAAATAAAAACCCGCGTTTTTTCATTTTGTTCAATATGTTACTGATATTTTTTAGCGTTCGCTACCAATTATACAGAGTAGAAGTTGATTTAAATATTAATTTTCAAGGTTTATGTAAATAAGTAAATTAATTATATTAATTACATTACTAATAGGGACGATATATATATATATATATATATATATATATATATATATATATATATATATATATATATATATATATATATATATATATATATATATATATATATATATATATATATATATATATATATATATATATATATATATATATATATATGGTCCGCCAATAGGCGCGCTCGATCTTTAAAATGAAATAAAGCAAGTTGTGTGAGAGGTATAAATGAAATTTATTTTTTGTTTGAAAGAGTATTCGAAGGCATTATGTATGGAAAATAATATCGGTCAAATGTCCACCTCGGCTTCGCTGGGTGGCGCGCATACGAGTCCAATTTTCAATGACTCTGGCGCACAAATCGGGCTGTATTTCATCGATGGCGTGGCGTATGTTGACTTTGAGGGCATCAGTGTTTTGTGGTTGGTTTGCGTAGACCTGTGATTTAAGAAAACCCCACAAGAAATAGTCTAATGGGGTTAAATCGCACGATCTCGGTGGCCAGTTGATGTCGCCTCCGCGCGAGATAACCATTCCTCCGAAGCGCTCGTGCAGAAGATCCATTGTGGCGCGCGCTGTGTGGCTCGTAGCGCCGTCCTGCTGAAACCACATATCCTCGACATCCATATTGTCGATTTCATGCCAGAAAAAGTTCGTTATCATGGATCTGTATCGTTCGCCGTTTACCGTGATGGACACACCATCGTCGTTCTCGAAGAAATACGGCCCGATGATGCCTCCGGCCCAAAATCCACACCAAACAGTTACCTTTGCTGGGTGCATTGCGACCTGGTGGACCTCCTGTGGATTGTTCTCGGCCCAATAACGGCAATTCTGCTTGTTGACATTCCCATTTAACCAAAAATGTGCCTCATCGCTGAAGATGATTTTGCGACCAAAATCGGGGTCGACTTCCAACTGCTCTAAAGCCCAATCAGCGAAGATACGGCGCTGTCTATGGTCGTTTATTTTGAGCTCTTGTGTCAGCTGGATCTTGTACGGATGCATGCCCAAATCCAGATGCAAGATTCGGCGAAGTGATGTTTCCGAAAGGCGGAGTTCCTGTGCGCGACGTGAAATTGACTGTCGCGGATTTTCACGCACACTATCGCGCACAGCGGCGACATTCTGGGCAGATCGGACGTTTCGACGATGCGTCGGTGTTGGCTGATTGTTCACCGAACCGGTTGCCTCGAATTTGTTAATCAAACGACGGATAGTCGACTCAGCAGGACGATCAATTGCACCGTAAAATTGGCGGAGCGCGCGGAACGTTGCTCGAACCGATGAATGATTTTCGTAATAAGTTTTAACGATTTGCACATGTTGCTCGCTGCTGAATTGGTTCATGGTGATTTGTGAAGATACACTGAATAATAACAACTACGTTTGCCAACTCTACCACAAACAACATGGCCGCCATGAGCTGTCAAAGATCGAGCGTCCCTATTGGCGGACCCTTTATATATATATATATATATATATATATATATATATATATATATATATATATATATATATATATATATATATATATATATATATATATATATATATATATGTATATATATATATATATATATATATATATATATATATATATATATATATATATATATATATATATATATATATATATATATATATATATATATATATATATATATATATATATGTATATATATATATATATATATATATATATATATATATATATATATATATATATATATATATATATATATATATATATATATATATATATATATATACCTACCTAAACGTTTGTTGTGTTTATAATTAGTAATTATTCAAATTAACTTGTTTACCTACTACGGTTATTCAGTTCCAATTGCATCTGAAGAGGAAAATTACATAGATATTAAATATTTATAAATAATAATGATTCATTATGTTGTTATGTACTCTATTTCTGTTGGATTTTTCTTATTATTTTTTTTTCCAAATTAGTGTTTGCTAATTATAATAATTATTTTACATACCATTAGATGTTTGTAGCATAGGTGATAAATACAGTGTAAAACGTATTCAGTATGTATTTCAAATACTTACTTACTACCTACTTACTTAAAATAATTTAAAATAGATTATATAGGTACCTACCTACTTATGCGATACTTCAAAAACGTAAATGCAACGAAAAATATATTAATTACTAGTACCACTTTACTTAGGTTATCTTAAATTAACCCAATAAATCATTTAGTTCTGATGTAAACATTTTTCAAATTCAATGGATTCGTAAGTTCTCAAAATGTAATGAATCCTAAATATTCACACAAAAATATATGTAAATTAAAATAAGTCCAATATGTGTATACCTATGTAGGTATATGGTAATATTCAGTTAACTTACAGTAACCATATGGTATCATGTATTTCTCCTAAGGAATACCTGTTAATTAAAAATTTTCGCTTCACTTTCTTATTTCTTATTTAGTTTATTTACTTTTTTATTACGATATTTTAACTAAGTTTTATTTTAACTAAGTTTCCATGAGAGGAGGGATTGAAAACGTTATTGGGATTACGATATTGGGAGTCCATATCTGTTTCCCTGAAGTAGTTGGGAATCGAATTCAAATCGATTTGATTCCAGTTGTAAAAAATGACATGAGTAAAATGTCCGTTATGACATTAATGTAAACAAAACGAAACCGAAATCACATCATACAACGACAGAATGAATAAAGTTTCTGCCAACTTGTGAAAAAAGCTGTGTATGTCCGATTCAGTACGATACTGTTTCCATGCATAAATATCACTTTCAATCTACAAACTGAGGCTAACAAAAATACACTTCCAAAGATAATGACGTAGTAAAAATGTTTCTTCTTCGTCCATTATTAATATATCTTTTTTTCTCAGTACTGAATACTACACATTGAGTGACGTGATATTGCGTGGATGGCGCGAAGTTCGACAAATAAAGTAAGGATAACTATCGAACTATTGTTAGTAGAGAAAAATGTTTCAAACAAAAGATGTAGATAATTAAATTATCTATAAGTTTGATAGCAGGTAAAATTCAATAGGGACAGTTAGGGAGATAAAGGCCAAAATAGACGAATATAGGTAAGTTTGTGCATTTCAAACGAAATAACCAAAAAACATTGATGCTAGAAAAAGAAGTTTCGAATAAAAATGTTAAGTTAAAGTGTTACCGACACTCGGGGACCCCTCAAATCTGGAATTATGGTCAGAATACACCCCTTTAACAAATAATACTAGCCCCCAAATTGTATAATTTAATGTAGATTAATTCAGATTTAGATTAACTGGACTATTTCCGGAACATTTAATTATTTCTAAGAAAAATGCAAGATTGTATTTATTTCAGGAATAATTGTAACATGGAACACAGTAAAGATCCTCCATGAAACACAGTACTTCGACGACAACGCTGAATGGATCTTACCAAGGGAAAAAATATTTAACCCGCCACCATTACTGATATTTACTTCACGGTTCAAAAATGGATATGGCAAAAACAGGGTACTTCTTGCTTACTAATCTTGCACTTAAATGCCCAATCATGCCCCACTTTTCAATATTCCAAATGATGAGGTGCGGCATCTGCAACTTCCCACTTTCAGTGCTTTCGGATAGTGGCTCTTAAACTTGTAGGTACCTGACATACAATATCCATTGACGAAGGTTTTCGCAAAATCAATCTATTACACGATGATTGCGGTATATTATCAGTGTTGTCACGTTAAGATATTGTTCTCTACTTGAGATGCCCCAACCACCCCCAACGTCATTGTAATATTTGTTTTAGGAATGAGGTGCCGGATATATGATGTGGAGATCCATCCCTCCCGCAGTTTCGGGGGACATCTTCAACAGGAGAACTATATCTGAACGGGCGAACAATAACTATTAAAGTCGTACTACATGTTTGTGTACTACATGTCGTACTACACAAACGCATAAGCACATATTAAGTATACTATGTAGGATATACCTATTAACGAATTATCTCTATATACATTATTAATAGTCATTATTACTACTAGAGAGAATTGGATCCTTTGATGTGACGAGTTTTCGAACATCAAAATATTTATACTTCGCTAGACGCACGTTTCGCCAACCAAGTTGGCATCATCCGGAGACGATTAAAACTATCTGAAACTGAAAAAACTACCATATTTATACCTAAATTACTTTCATGGTTTAGTGAACTGCGACGAAACTTTCAACGATTCAATGAACTGCTGCAAGTAACGCATAGAGTTGCCTATACGTAATAGGTTATTTGCCACTATTCATACTATTTATACATTTTGGAATTTCTACTCTCTTAAATACATCCAACTGCATACTATTGGATTGGTTATATTGGTAGCTAATATTAAATCATTAATATCTATTTTATGATTGTTCTCAAAAGCATACAATAGTCTTAGTTTAATATGGTCGGCGAAACGCTTGTCGGGTGAAGTTGTGCTTCGGTGTTCGCGGAATCTCAGTCGTCATCATCAGTGCTATTATTAATATCTACTGTTGATTTTTCTTGGCTTATATTTTTTAATTCCTCACGGTCAAGAAAGGTAGAGTTACAATATTCATAGGTCACCATCAGTCATTATTCATGGCCGCGGGAAGATACCATATTAGTTTTATTAATTAGAATTATAATCAACTAGTAATTAGCACAATTGTCGTAGGTATATATATCCGTGTCTAAATTACTTTCATTAATGATATACATATCGATATGTTTCAGGAGTTATATTGATATGGAATAAGGTGGACGTGGTTTCCTCAGAAAATTACTACGACGACGCCATCTCTTGGGTAATGCCTGAACAGCTTGTTGTCACTAAGAAGATTTCTGAGACGTACAGCCAATATGACAACACTTTTCTTGAAATTCCTATAAATTGCACTGCCGATTTAAGTACCACTACACATAAATTAAAATAATCTGTAGGAAATATATATAAATTATCTTGTAAATACTTCTGTAGAGGGTTTAATTAATACAGTCAAATAAGGTTCCACTGTTTAACCCTGTTTATCGCATAAGATGGTTTTTGTAGACATAAAGCTTCTGTAGTTGTTTTGCATTTTTTTTATCGCATACATAACTACTGAATGTCAACAAAATTAGGTACTAGCCAAATATTAACGCATATGCGGTACAAACACACATTAAAAATTAAGTAAACCATGGTTTTCTAATGTTAATTAAATAGTGTGGAAAATTTTATATTCCTGACACATCTTTATTTTCCCCATACCTATATCAGTGGATAAATCAGGTCCTGATTAGACAAATGTGTATCGTCTAAATATAAAAATTAAAATCACTGTAAAAATATTTCATCAACTGGGATGCTAGCAAACAACACTAAAGAATCCAAAAACCAAACAAACAACATCCGACATCTGCAAAATCAGAACAGCAACACGACACAGGAAGAAAATAAAAAATAACCGAAGCTAAATTGGCGCGTATGTTTAAAGGAAATGTGAATATTATTAGTTATTTTGTGACGGTTTTGATAATTAATTATATAAAATAAACTAATGTATATTTATATCTATATTTTAGTAATTTTTATATATAAGGTATTTATCCGTTCACTTGCTTTAACTGTAAAGACCCCGTGCAGTTATAGAAAAGTAAAGGTCTAATGCCGTAATTACTAATTAATGTACATGTTCTTTACAAACAATCCTTCTACTAAGTGCCATTCCAGTTCAAGGATTATAGACGTGGATAGTCATTGATTCCAGTTCGTGCCGTAGTAGACCTTTAACGGCAAAGTACCAGCTCCCAGCTCTCCGACACCAGCTATTTGCCAGTGTTCGGGGTACAGGCCCTTTAATGAGCGGGAATATCATGTTGGTTGGGTTGTCTTGTTCTTTTTTGTACCTACCTATACAGGGCATTTAATAACTTGGGAGATTATTTTTAATTCATGATTCATCATATGATGCTAAAAGTAAATGCTTTACAAAAAATAAACCTAATGAAAGCGCTTTAATAACCGAGAAAAATTAAAATATAAAATGTTTCTCAAGTTCGTAAACACCCTGTATACTTAAACAATGTCCAAAATAGTTATATCGAGTCGAATCGTAACGAAACTTAATAATAAAACCATGTAAAAAGCTTTCGTCTCCATATATCGCCATACATTTTTGTCACGGGGTGACGTCATGCGCAAGTTTGTTCAAAACGCGTTTCCCAAGTGATCATATCTTGTACTCTTAGTATCATGGTATTAACCCATGGTTAATGCCATTATCGCCTGAAAATAGGCAACCTACAATACACTTATTGCTACTTTTCCCTTTGTAAATGAGGCTCACTATGTGCTATCCACCACTGCATAGTGTAAGTTGTAAGTGTATAGAGTATAATATTTATAGGGATAGGTATATCAGTTAATAATAATCCGATAAATATTTGCAATAGGTATTACCTGTTTAACTTAGTTTATGATTATATAATAGAATATGATATGCTGCCATCCGATTGTTTTTCTTTTACATTATATACATATTATACATACCTAATAGGTTGCTATTCTATATATAGGTACCTAGATACAAATTATTGAACAATATAATTTATTTTATTAAATAGTCTAAAAGAAAGTTAGTGCGAGGGTGATTCAAATCTACACTTACACTTGATACAAATTAAATTATTACATACGAATTCAATTATTTTAAATGCCACTTAGCATAAATATAAGTACTGTTGCGTTCCCTGCAGGTCAGAAATGCTATTATATCGTGTTATCTATATCTGCTTGCACTGTCGTAGTTATATCCTGGCCTACGCCACAATATGATACCGGAATGAAGCGGTTTTATGCTTTCCGCATTACAAGTTGAAATTGTGAAATTCTACTACGATCTAGATTATTTGTCTGGTGCGGGAAAGCTAAGTGACCCTACTGCTCAATCTGCTCAGAGATCCTCAGAGCTCAGTGACCCTACCGCTGTATACCTACTTTGCCACAGCTTTACAGGCATATTTTAATTAACGTTATAACGCCGTACATAAGACCCGATTACATCTAATCTGGGATAAGACGTCCATTTGGTGACGTCATATTCACGACAAATTATTCACGTATAATATATTTTACTGACTACGCTGATATTAGAAAGAGAGTATCGGATTTACTGGTGATTTTGTCATTTTGTGGTGTCGCCGATTGTACCTATCTATACAAGCGGCCAGTGTTGCCAGTATATTACAATTGCAACAAATCTATTACATTTCAATTATTTTATACAAATTTAAAAATCTATTACATTTTTGCTGACCGGTGGTTAGGACTAAGAAACCGATTTCCTGTGCCGTAATATTCTATCTCGCATGTTTTTATAAAAATACATATCATAATTTTAAAATCGCTAATGGAAAGAAAGTGACAATAACAGGCACTTAACGCATGCCACAAATTTTATTCGTATCCGTATCCGTTTCAAACTGCGCATGTGCAGAACCGATACGGCGGTTCAGATTTCGTATCCACAGAAAAGTTTTTATTTCTGTGCTATGATCGTATCGAGAAAACTGTCAACCATTTGAGTGAACATAACCTAATAATTTTTTGTGGAGATTATTGGTATTACCTGATACCTGATACCCTTCCATAAATATTCGAAATTAAGAGCACAACGAATTTCGCGGTTGAAGATACCACAGACCATAGTTGAGTAGGAGTAGGAATACTGTGAAGATACGATACGGATACGTAGAGAACAGCTTTAACTTATTTTTTCTCAGTATCGTAGGACGATACGATACGGATACCGACACGATACGTACTTATTTTTTAGGCTCTGCTTTAAGTCCCTAACGTTCTCCCCTCGATCTGTTTTCGAGTACCTATGTATTGTGTGTTTCGTCCCACAGAACTCATTATACAGTTTACTGGACACCGCAGATCACGATCACAGTTTGCCAGTAAATTGTGGTTATGCTAGACAAATTTGTTTTGTCTATGGTGGTTGTATACCAGAGACCAGAGGTATTCTATATATCTCTGTTCTGTCTGTTCTTTAATCCACATCCAATCAAATTATCCATCGTGGTTTTTCAGCCAATAATACTTCGCCACACCTGACTCGTATACCGGCGTTTTGCAGTTTTCCACTAGAATTAGAATATTCCTATATTCCACTGTCTAGAAAGTGTGACGTGACGTTTATGTTATATGTTCATGTTGTCAAATACTTTTACTTTGCATATACATTATCTGACGTGGACTTTAAATATTTATTATTAAGAAGCAAAAAAAAATAGTTACAGTTACATTCTTGCTTCTTGCATATGTTACCAAGACAGGGGTAAGTGCTAGTTGTAGCTTGTAAAGAAAAGAGTAATTTGTTTCACATATTGTAACCTCGAAATCGGCTTATGTCTACTCGGTATTTGAATAAAATACTGCCCTGTTTTCAGATCAAAATGAAGTTATGTGTGCTTCAAGCTGTCCTTTTACTTGGTGTGATAGGTGTATCCTATGTGCAAAGTTTAGCTGTGATGTCTGTAGACTTAGGATCGGAATGGATGAAAATAGGAATAGTATCTCCGGGTGTGCCGATGGAGATAGCCCTCAATAAGGAATCAAAACGTAAAACACCAGCTGTTATTAGTGTCAGAGATAATAATAGATTGTTCGGTGAAGATGCACAGACTGTCGGAGTGCGGTTCCCTAAACAGGCATATAGTTATTTACTAGATTTATTAGGGAAGAATATAAATCACCCATTGGTTAAGCTCTATCAAAAGCATTTCCCTTACTATGATATAGTCGAGAACCCAGATCGTGGTACTATTCTGTTTAAACATGATGATGAAAACCTATATAGCCCTGAGGAACTAATTGCTCAGTTATTAGTGAAAGCTAAGGAATATGCAGAGAATGGAGCCCAGCAGCCTATAACAGAATGCGTTTTAACAGTACCTGGCTTCTTCAATCAGGTCGAAAGAAGAGCTATGCTACAAGCCGCTGAGTTGGCTGGTTTGAAAGTATTGCAATTAATAAATGACTACACAGCAGTTGCTTTAAATTATGGAATATTTAGATCTAAAACCTTCAACGAAACTTCGCAGTATGTGCTGTTTTATGATATGGGTGCTTCCTCAACTACTGCGACTCTTGTAAGCTATCAAACAATTAAGACTAAAGAACGAGGCTATGTTGAGACGCACCCACAAGCTACAGTACTAGGCGTTGGTTTTGATCGTACTCTAGGAGGTCTAGAAATACAATTACGTCTCAGAGATTACTTAGGCACGAAGTTTAATGAAATGAAGAAGACCAAAAATGATGTTTTTAAAAATCCCAGAGCATTAGCCAAATTATTTAAAGAAGCAGGAAGATTGAAAAATGTTCTGTCGGCAAACGCTGAACATCACGCTCAAGTTGAGGGGCTTTTAGATGAACAAGATTTTAAATTGGTCGTTAAAAGAGAGGAGATGGAAGATTTAATACAAGATTTATTGGAGCGTGTTGGCAAACCAGTTGAGTTAGCTCTGAAAACGGCACATTTAACTATAGATGTGGTAAGTCAAGTTGTTCTAGTAGGTGCTGGTACTAGGGTACCCAAAGTACAGGAGTACTTGCAAAAAGTGGTAGCACAAGAACTCGCTAAAAATTTAAACACTGATGAGGCGGCAACTATGGGGGCTGTTTACAAAGCTGCTGACTTAAGTACAGGTTTCAAAGTGGCCAAATTTATCACCAAGGATGCGGTTGTGTTTCCTATTCAGGTCACCTTTGAACGAGAGGCAGAAGATGGACTAAAACAAGTGAAACGTACGCTGTTTGGCCTGATGAATCCTTATCCACAAAAGAAAATAATTACTTTTAATAAGCATGTGGACGATTTCAGTTTTAACGTTAACTATGCTGACTTGGATTATCTAGCAAATAATGAAATTCTCAATATAGGGTCAACGAATCTGTCAGAATATAAGTTGACTGGTGTTGCCGATGCTCTAAAGAAAAATACTGGGCCCAATATGGAAACGAAGGGTATCAAGGCACATTTTGCTATGGATGATTCTGGCTTGTTAAATTTGTTGAATGTGGAGCTCGTCGTGGAAAAGACAGTGCTGCCCACGGAGGAGGAAGAAGGTACATTGTCTAAACTAGGTAAGAATTTCATATTGATGAATTGTATTGCATTCTAATGCAAAATCATTAGGTCTAACCCCTCTTTCGGGGTCCCACGAAAAATAAGCGTAAACTGCGTATTTCTATGTTAAAATGCAAAATTGTAGGCTATACACTTGATTGAGCGCCCTACATTAAACAACGATTTCTTCACGAATAATAAATTGCTCGATTCGATATGAAGAAAAATCATTGAACAGCTTAAGCTTTCGAATATATAAGTTAATTAGAATGGCTGCTATGCGTTAAAAAGTGAATGTCTCGTATTTCGGTCCTACTGTAAACACTTTTAAATTCATGTAAAAATCAGTTGCATAAATTCATAATTGCAGGTTTTTTGTTAAAAAAAATTTGATTTGTTTATGAAAAATTCTGAAAATTGGAATGCTCTGAGATACTGTCATTACCTACCGATTGCAATATAATTTTTTTTTGCAATTTAATTTTCATTAAGATCGGTATGCTGTGACAGGCTGGGGAGAGTTCCAAAATTTCAACTCAACAATTTTACAATAGGTCCGAATTTTTTAAATGCTTAATCCTTATTAGACCAGGGCTGAAGCCTTTGAAAATGGTAAAAAGTTTAAAAAAACATTAGTAGAATGAAATCCATTGGAAAAGGAAGAGAATATAACAAAAATGAAAGGAAAAATAATTTACGGGCGATCTGAGGTCACGAAGGGGGTGAGTTTTTAAGGGTAAAAAACGGTTTCTCTCGATACCCGGCAAAAATACAAGTCCTATGGAAAAAAGAAAAAATGGCAAAGTTGTAGGTAATAAAAAGATCTACAACTTGTATTTACACTTTTCTCACATAACCTCAAAATGTATGTGAAAAATTCAAATAACCAAGTTTTTGGTTTTTTATTTTTCTTTTACAAAAAAATTTTTTTTTCAAGAAATTTGGTCCAAACTTACCATTGTATGTCCCAAACACACTGTAATTTTTTTTAATTAAAATATTAATTTTTTCACCTTATTTTGACTTAATATCGAAAAAGCACCCTAATTTTCAATCGAAAATTGTCACGTCAAAATACCTGCTTTTTTTCAAAAGTCGATGGGCATTTTGTTCGTTGAAATATCTACTTTCTGATTGTGTAAAAAAATATACATTACTATGATAAATGTTCTCAGAAAATGAGAAGAAACGAAAAAACTAGAATCCGATTTTTTTTTTAATCATACATATTAATCGTTGAATTTTTCACATACATTTTGAGGATATGTGAAAAAAATATAATTACAAAAGTTGTAGATATTTTTATTACCTACAACTTTGCCATTTAACTTTTGTCCATTGGACTTGTAATTTTGCCGGAAATCGAGATAAACCATATTTTACCCTTAAAAACTTACCTCCACTTTTCCCGACCTCAGATCGCCCGTAAATTATTTTTCCTATCATTTTTGTTATATTATCTTCTTTTTCCAATGGATTTCATCCTACTATTTTTTTTTTTGGTTTAAAAAATTATCGACCCTGGTCTATATGTAATATCACCCACTGAACAATTTCTTTCTCTAAAATCTACTTTTTAATAATCGAAAAAGTAGATTTTAGTAGAGAAAAGTGAAAAAGTTCGTTTTCAAAATAATTTTCCCACAAAAGTTCCAGTTAAGATCTTTCATTCAAGCCATATTTCAACGGGTTCTGTTCAAAGTTCAAATCAAAACCATGTGTTATATAGAGCTAGATAATGCGAATTAAAATGTTACTTTTTCAGGAAGCACCTTTAGCAAACTGTTTGGTGGTGAAGACGACAAACCTGTTGAAGAAAAGCCAGTAGAAGAGAAACCAGTTGAAGAAAAACCAGACGAACCGGAGCCAGATGTCCCGCAACCACATGAAAAGAAAGAAACCGACAAAAAGCCAAAAAATGAAACATCAGCCAGAAACACGACTCAAAAAGAGCCTCCTAAGGAGGTGAAGCCTAAACTAGTTACTGTTAAGGAACCAATCAAGGCATCAGAAGACATTTTAACGATTAACATACTCAGCAAGGATCAGTTTGCCAAATCTCTGGAGAAAATAACAAAGTTAGATAAGATAGAGAAGGAGATAAACAGGCGTGCCACTGCCTTGAATGATCTGGAGAGTTTTGTGATAGAAGTCCAGAATAGGTTGTATGAAGATGGATATGTACAGGCAGGTACCAAAGAAGAACTCGAGAAAATCAAAGTAAGTTGTAGTGAAATCTCGGAGTGGTTGTATGAAGACGGATCAGAAGCTGATGCAGACACATACGAAAAGAAACTGGAAGACTTACGTGCATTAACAAGGGATTTGTTTTCAAGGGTATGGGAGCATAAGGAAAGGCCCGAGGCTTTAAAGGCACTTGACCACATGTTGAATCATTCCAGCCACTTTTTGGCTACTGCCAGGAATCTTACGAATAGTACGACCCCAGAAAAGAGTGTATTCACGGACGTTGAAATTGACACTTTGACGAATTTGATCAGCGATACAGTTGATTGGCGAGCCAATGCAATCAAGGAGCAAGACAAGCTGAAACTCTCCCAGCCTGTTAAACTAACAGTTAAAATTCTCATGGATAAAATGGCTGCCCTAGACAGAGAGGTAAAATACCTAGTAAACAAAGTAAAGATGTGGAGACCACCAAAGAAAACAGAAAAACCAGTAGAAGAAAAGCCTGAAGAGAAGACAGAGAAAAATGATACTAGTGACAATGAAGAAAACGTGATAGTTACCAAGGAAGTGGACGCAAATGAAGAAGTTGAAACTGCTGAGAGCGAAGGTGATATCGACCCTTCGGCTACGGATGAGGATAGCCACACAGAACTTTAGTTAGTGCAATTTTTAGGTTACAAACAATTTTAGTGGGTTTTGATCATGAAAATTATGTCTATTTATGTTAATACACAATTGTTTTTTAAGCCAGTTGCATTTTTGTTTCGGGAAAGTCACATAGATGTAGGCAGCACTCTCTAGAACTATTGTTAGGTTTTATACTACAGATTACCGTTTATAATTATGCGACGCATTTAGTCTTGGATATATTGTGCATTATGGGTTGCTGAATAGTGCGTTTCCAAGGAACATAACATAATTATAGAATAGATGTTGTTCTGAAACGGTTCTTTTTCAAATAACTACGTAAATTTATTAACTCATCCTAAAGTTGTTTTAAATTCAATTGTATAGCTACTAATTGTATTGGCAATTTAACCATTTTGAATATACCAAATCAACCAAATAAAACACTGACACGTTAAAACACTTATTTTAAAGTGGTACTGTTCAGTTCTGAAATATTTTTTGTGTATTATGGCATTTTGTGTGCAAAACTAGGTTTATGTATCTTCTCTTTTGTTTCCTTCTTGTCCTTATTAATTTCCCCATTCCACCCTGAATTTCAAATATGTCATCTGTGGCTGAATTATTTTGTATTATCTTTTCTTCAAAGTTTTATTCTTTGAGCAACAAATTTATCTTTGGTAATAGCTTTGTTCCAACAGCACTTGTGGACCGTTTGAAAACTGTCAGAAGTAGTCGGGGACTGGACTATTGCATTATTTTCTCGCTGTGGGATGGTAAAGGTAATAATGCTTATGACTGGGTGTTTGCAAACGGTCCCCAAGTGCAATTGGAATAAAGCTAATAGTCTAATATAAATCAGCGTATTGGCTTACTTTTTCTTAGGAACATTGAAATAAATAAAATATTCCTTTGTAGCACCAGTGAATATTGTTAAATTATTTTGTATAAATTCGTAAATTATGAAAACGTATATTTTTGTTACATTCTCTTATAGCTAATGTTTATTTATTTAAAATTATATAACGTGATAAATATGTACTATTTATGTAATGATGGTTTCTTATGTGTAGGATATTGGTCATTCCAGCTATATATTTTTAATGTGAATTAGGTACCTAATTAAAAGATATTTATTGTCTGTTTTCTTTTAAATTTAATAAATTTCCCTATCATATATTATTATCATATTATATATTCCCTCTAGCCTTTTGCTATTTAAATAATGATAGAACCACGCCACATATTTTCTATTAAGAATCATTTACTTCTCATATGCAATACTTTCATTCCGAAAAAAACAAGTGCATACTGCATATGAGCATGTTAAAACCTGTTTCTAAACTGTTTTACAGGCTCTCACAGAAAAATCACAAAAACAAAAATATGTATTATGAAAATAATTTAGGCTCCCTACCCTATGAGCGTTTTTGAGAAGAGATTGTGTGACATGTAAATAATATAAACTTTTTAATAAGCGTGGTGGCAGTATTCATAGACATATTTCAAAAGTTGTGGGTAAATGACACGGTATGTGTAACCTGGTAAATAGGTAGGTATATCATGGGCTTATTGTAAAAACGCGTTATAAAAGATTCGTTGTTTTTACGTTATCGTTTCCTTCGTTGTTAGTTATTTGAGGTATTTAATTTAATAAACAGGTTTTATTCAGAATATTAGTAGGTAAGTGTTTTATTAGATATTAAATATTATTATAAATACGCTGATGCGGGGCCTCCGTAAGAGGTTGATGGTTATCTTCAGTTGGTAATAACGTGTCATGTATACCGACAAGTAAAGGGACCTAATGTCAAGGATTATAGTTAGTCTATAATCGTTGACCTAATGTGACGCATGTTAGCACAGATAAGACACGGCATGTTAGTTCGAACTAAATGTGCGTGTATACGTGGTAACTAACACTAACCGCTAATTTAGGAACGCCAAACCAATTTGGTGGTGAGTTTCGGGCCATAATAAGTCATAATAATTATATATACAGATCAGAGCACCTACACAGTGACACAACAGTTTAGGAAAACCTGTGCCCCTATATGGGTACCATGTGTGCCCCTAAATGCCCGAACCGTCCTACGTCCTCTCGATGCGACCGCAGCCAGCATAGATAAGACACGGCATGTTAGTTCGAACTAAATGTGCATGTATACGTGGTAACTAACACCGCTAATTTAGGAACGCCAAACCAATTTGGTAGTGAGTTTCGGACCATAACATAATTACCATACTCATAATAATTATATATACAGATCAGAGCACCTACACAGTGACACAACAGTTTAGGAAAATCTGTGCCCCCATATGGGTACCATGTGACCCATGTGTGCCCCTAAATGCCCGAACCGTCCTACGTCCTCTCGATGCGAGTGATGCGACCGCAGCCACTACCAAGTACCAAGATCTTGAGCCACTACCCACTACTATCCG
This sequence comes from Tetropium fuscum, assembly GCA_964058915.1. Taxonomy (NCBI): domain Eukaryota; kingdom Metazoa; phylum Arthropoda; class Insecta; order Coleoptera; family Cerambycidae; genus Tetropium; species Tetropium fuscum. The sequence continues at coordinate 83,376 of CAXKVY010005738.1, forward strand.
GTGCCTGAACTACTAAGTGGCATGTTTTGTGGCACATACCCACAGCCGAACAGTGGGAAGGTCATATTACACTTCTGTGGTTTATCACAAAAAATTGCGGGATGTATAAATTGGTATATTAACCTAAAAATATCTTTTTTTGCTAAAGGTTTGTGAGTGAAATAAATATAATCTGTTTACATAATGAATGCTGCTTCTCTTGACGATGTGTAACAATAGGCTTGAAGTTTATGGAAATATACCTAATAGATAAGCAAGAAAGAGGTAAGTCGATACAGGTGTCAGTATAATACATAATATGAAGATAAATATATGTCTTAGGGCTCTGGTTATAATATATTTATACCCAAGTGATAATACAGAGTGATATTATATATAAGTACCTATCACTGCTTCACTAAATTTTCATATTTTCTTATATGAGCTCCAGAGACAGTTGTTTTCTCTTGATGAGAACAAATTCGAATATGAGAAGTTACTTTAAATTTGTTTAACGTTTCTTCTTTATGCTTTTATTTTCACAACTTTGCTCAAGTCTTGTTATAATTTCATATTTTCTTATATGAGCTCCAGAGACAGTTGTTTTCTCTTTGATGAGAACAAATTCGAATGATATGAGAAGTTACTTTAAATTTGTTTAACGTTTCTTCTTTATGCTTTTATTTTCACAACTTTGCTCAAGTCTTGTTATAATTTTTCAGCATGCCCCGTCTATCTGGTTTCTCTGTACCTCAACAAATCTCTTAATCCTTTTCTCCTCTTATTTCTATCTGCAATTTGCTTCTAAACTTCTATCTGCAATCTCCTTTTCTTATTTTTCCTTGGCATCCACATCCCTTCTTGAATGATTATTTTCTTGCTTGGTTTCCACTTATTTTATTTTCCTGATCTCTTGATTTCCTTTTATAATATGCCTATACCATTTTCGATACTATATGTCTATTCTATGTACTTTCTCACTTTAGTTATTGAAATGATTTATGCTTAGCATCTTTAAACATTCACTATGTCTGTTATACCTACAGTTTACATTCCTAATTCTTATTTAATATATACTATCTTCTCTTCTATATATGATATATTTGATACAATATATTATTTGATGCCTACTAAATTATCTTGCATTAGGTACTTTTAACGAGAAATCTTTACGCTAAGTGATTTATAAAATCATTTTAACTCAATTATAGTTCATCTATTAATATACAACATTATTATTTATAGATATACCTACTTAGTTATAATATCAACAATTCACACTTTCTACATATGATACGTAAGAATTTTTGTATTCTATTACGTGTACTGTCCTAACCTATGATTTAAGTTTATTTTAAGCCTAAATACCGAACAATTTCAGTTTGTTGTGTTTCTCTAAGATTGTAAAACTATTATTAGTTTTCAAACAAATTTTCTTTACCCGGTTGTGTGCACCTTCCACAGATATTGTGGGATATTTCAATCTATTTATTGACATCCTGCCATCTCCCACAACTTCTGGTAGATACCTCATTTAGGTAATTGATAATTAGTTAAAAAAAACTGTATATTTTGCAAACATTGCTTAAGTATGCTATACGACCCTTATTATTTTATTTAAAATATATTTATTAAGTAATATTTTTATCTGAATATCTACCAAATGAACATACTATATAATTACCTATAGCATAATAAATATATACCTAGGTATTACTTTCCTAGTTCCCAGGTTGAAAAAAGGACAATCTTTACTAATACTTTTTATTGTGTAATTAAAATTAAATATAAATACATCTATCTATTAGTAAACAATATACTCACAACATTTAATGTTGATTTTTTCATGTTCAATTTATTGTATCACAATATAAGTGACTGAGTAGAGTAATTTAAAAATTGTTGGGAATATCTGAAACCCCATAAATCTAAAGCAATTAACATTATATAAAGCTGCCAATTAAAAATATGGGTAATTGGGTATGTAACACCATAGATTCACATATTCCCTAACAAATACACCATATAACCAGTCTAATACATAATATAAGTATTCATAAAATCATCTGGTAAAAATCAATCATGTATTTTTCTACAGCGTGTAAGGCATTACATACTGTAGAAAAATTATATCAGCTATATTAAGCTTTTGGACTGCCTTCACAAATTCAGGTTTCTACTACTGAAAATTTGTTAATCCATGCTTAATACTTGTACAATACCTATGCATGTATATAGGAACAGATGTTAGTGATTTTTACCAGGCTGTATAAAAATGTCTAATGTATTACACATGGCAGTTTTAATACAGTATTTGTGCCATCACTTATTTAGTATAGGCAAAAATATCACAATTTTGCTAATCTACTCACAAGCGACCAAATCAAGTAACATAAAGTTAAATTCACCTGAAGTGGACCTGTGATGCTAACTGAGTGACAGTATTGTAAAGAAATACTGTGTCATTAGTAGACTTAAGTAAAAATTTATAAACAAATTCTGAATTCAAATACAAGAATGTTCGAAAAATTTAACTTTAAGTCAAAATGAATGAAAACAATAACAATATCACTATGATATCCATTAATGGTTTGAAGTAATAAAACAATTTCTACAACTGTTAGTCTAATAGACATTATTAGCTATATAAGGCTCGATATAAGGTTACTTTTTGAACTGCAGAAAGTGATTATTATTGGTGTCATAGATAAATCGCCATAAGGATCTACCGGTTCAGATATATGTACCTACCCAGTTTTACACCTTTGCAACCATTTATCTATAAGTACAAAAATATTTCAGTTGATCTTATAATAGAACACATTTTGAATGTTATATTAATATAAACCTCTAAAAATGATTATTT
>CAXKVY010005739.1:0-26468 GCA_964058915.1 Tetropium fuscum
ATGTTATGATATTGTCGCTGGTTGTTTATTTGTTTATTACTATTTTGGTCAATTTTTATCGATTTTTTACATGAATGATGTAATAATATACCAACTATGTACACTTTTATGAAAGAATAATGGAAAAAATGGGCTCAAATGTGGATTTCTCCATATAAATAATAATACAGTAAGTACCTACCTAGATACTGGATTATTATTTATATGGACATTTTTGATATGTAAGGTTTTTCATTAACTAACTAAACATATACCGCACAGCAAACTTGAGATACTAATGGAAAATCCTTGGAAAAATAATGGTATTGTGCTTTATACCTTTCGATCGAATAGATGTTCTGCACTTATTCCTATCATAGGAATACTCTGTTCAGGGCGGGGCAACCAAGAATAAGATCAGTTGACGGTGATACTGCATAATGTACTTTTAATAAATAAAATTAGTCATCAAATTGAAAAGATTTTAAGTTAACTTAGACTACATATTCTGGCCTCTGGGAAAAATCACTTATGGTTTCGAGTTTGATTAGGTAGGTACTCTATTTTCACCCAATTTCTAACCAACACTCAAAATCAATTATTTGCAAGCAGAAAAAAACAGATAAGTCTGTGATGAAAACTGCAAAACGTGAACTAGGTAAATCAAAATAAAATGAGATTAGAAGTTACCTAGGACACAAATATAATACAAATTCAGCGATGGTGCCACAAATATTGCTGGTGTTTAAATTAACACAATGAAATTATAATTTATTATTTAAGACACTAAATAAGTTTATCCAAAACCTTACAGTACCTACACAGATACTGTGATACCTACCTCTCAAGGACCATATGTCAAACCCCTGCCTCTCTGAACCATTGGATCAAACAACAACGTACGTTTTTCCTACAAACATTGCCTTATAAAATTGGTAATATTTTTATTTTGATAATTTTTAATCAATATTTTATCACTCTCTCAGTCAAATAAAATATCAAACAATGTATTTATTCAACTTTTTCCACTAAGAGATTTTCTATATCACGTCTACAACGCATTAGAATAAAATTCTAATTTGTTACGTAGATGCAATAAGCGCAACTAACTAGTTCTTACTCCAGCGTATTTTTTGTGCCTCATTAAATGCCTATTAAGAAGCAGTCTATGCTTTGCCTTGTATGGACACTGATCACAATTGAATGTGACTATTTCCGATTTATCTTTATGTTTAGATACATGTGCTTTAAGTGAAGGCTTCAGTTTTGCCTTGTATGGACACTGATCGCAATTAAACGTAACCATTTCTGATTTGTCTCTATGAATCAGTAGATGGTCTTTAAGTGCACCTTTCCGCTTCGCCTTGTATGGACAATGATAGCAATTAAAAGTGACTACATCTGATTTGTCTTTATGAGTCAGTAGATGACATCTCAGTGCTCCCTTTTTTTTTGCCTTGTAGAGACAATGGGCGCAATCAAACGTGACTATTTCTGATTTGTCCTTATGTGTAAGTAGATGGTCTTTCAGGGTGCTCCTTCGTTTTGATTTATATGGACACTGATCGCACTTGAACTTGTCAATTTCTAATTTGTCTTTATGAATCAGCAGGTGGCGTTCCAGTGCTCCCTTACTGTTTGCCTTGTACGAACAATGGGAGCAACTGAACGCGAAATCGAATATTTCTGAATTGTCTTTATGTTTAAGCAGATGGGCTTTAAGTGCAGACTTCTGTTTTGCCTTGTATGGACACTGATCGCAATTAAACGTGACTATTTCTGATTTGTCTCTATGAATCAGTAGATGGTCTTTAAGTGCACCCTTTCGTATTGCCTTGTACGGACAATGATGGCAATTAAAAGTGACTACATCGGATTTGTCTTTATGCGTCAGTAGATGGTATCGCAGTGCCCACTTCTTTTTTGCCTTGTAGAGACAATGAGCGCAGTCAAACGTGATTATTTCTGATTTGTCCTTATGTGTAAGTAGATGGCCTTTCAGGGTGCTTCTCAGTTTTGCTTTATATGAACACTGATTGCACTTCAACATGTCAATTTCTGATTTGTCTTTATGAATGCGTAGGTGGCGTTCCAGTGCTCCCTTACTGTTTGCCTTGTAGGAACAATGGACGCAACTGAACGCGAAATTGAATATTTCTGAATTGTCTTTATGTTTAAGTAGATGGGATTTAAGTGCACACTTCTGTTTCGCCTTGTATGGGCACTGATCGCAATTGAATGTGATAATTTCTGATTTGTTTTTATGAGTTATCAGATGGTAATTCAGTGCCTTCTTAGATTTTGCCTTGTGGGGACAATGAGCGCAATTGAATGTGACTATTTCTGATATGTCTTTATGTTGAAGCAGGTGGTATTTTAAACCTCTCTTCTGTTTCGCCTTGTAGTGCTGGCAATTTAATGTGACTGTTTCTGATTTGTCTTTATGAATCAGCAGATGAGCTCTTAGTCTGGTCTTCTGCCTCGACTTGTAGGGACAATGAGCACAGCTGAAAAGTTTACAGTCCTGTAAGTTCTTGTGAATAGGCAAATGACGGTCTAACAATTTTTCACTGCTAGTACTGAAGGTACACAATTGACAAGACCGCATGTTTGGCTGGTTAAGAACTACAACTTCATGGTCGCCCCTAAAATAAAAATCATTGTCAGTTATTTAAATATTTTAAATAAACATAGTAACATCAGTGGCTTCATCAGATCTTACATTGACATTATCTTGCCGTTAAAGAATTCTGCTTGTACAGGTTACGATGAACATAAAAACTCTAATTGTGAAAGATAACAAGGAGTATATTGGTAGGGTATCTACTGGGCTATGTAATAAATAATATTCTTTTCGGAAGCAGTTTTAGGCATAAGTAGGTAATTGATAATTTGCATTCGTTAAATCAACAATTTCAGTTCCCACATAATTTATTAATGGAGCAATAGCTAATTAGTCCTATTGATCCTATTGATCAAGTTCAAGATATTATAACTAGTTTTGTGGCCGACCAAAACCAGATGTTGCAGATGGCAATCTCAATAAAAACATAACTAGAATTAAGAGGCATTGCAATGATTGGCTTAAAAACCTCTGCGTGATTCCAAACATATTCTTTTAGTAATGTAAAATCTATAATGTCAGATAAAAATATAGACTATATTGGAGATCTATTCTGGGTTCCACAACGATTTATAAATGGGTCTACTATTAATATTATATAAATATATTTTTTATGTTTTTAGTTCAAATACCCCCTTCTGCACGGTGTCGTAACATTTTATAAATTTTACGGTAGAGCGAAAAACAGCAGAAAAACAGCAGAAATATCGAAAACCTGTTTAAACAGAATATTTTGTTATAAATAATTTTGTGTGAAAGTTGTTGAAATAGTTAATCAGTAAATATCACTTATGACAGTTTGTGATTTTTTTTCTATGAATTTGCTACATATAGTTGTACACTTGTAATTAATAAGGTGATTATTTATTTTAACTAGCATGAGTATAAACTCAAAAACATAAATTTATAATACACACTAAGTAAAGCAAAACAAAATTGCAGAGTCACAGATGCAAACTAATTTTCCTGGGGCGAATTGTAGTTAAAGTTTTTGAATTTGGGAAGCCTCATAACAGGACGCCCTGTTCCGTAGAGTGAAAGCACATTCCCGTGTGAACTGGGCGGAGTTCACTTGAAAATGAATAAAAGTCTATTTTGTAACTACGGGAGTGCTCACCTCGTGCGAAAAATGCGTGAACTTAGTTCTACTGGTATAAGTGAGGGAAGCCGGCAGTTCCCCGGGAGAACGGCAATCCTAACCGTAGTTTTATGACAGTTTGCCATCGGCCTAAAATCATTATTAAACTCGGATTTTACTGTTCTTTGCCGTGAATCAGAAGGGTCATTTCACATTGCGGATTTGCTCGTAGCCAATGAAGTAATAATACTATAACTCTTAGCAAATATTACAATTAGGTGCTATTTTTAGTTTATTATAGCCATATTTTTTTAAATACATTAATTACCAATAACAATGAATTATATAATTTTTCATCAATAAATAAATTCTAGGCATTACGAGATCCACGTGATGCCGAGGTGGATTTGGACCCCCTCCCAAATCCAGGTTCTTCAGAAATTAATCCTTTTACTTCATTAACGGGTCAAGCATTTGTAAAGAGATTCAGGGCCCGCAAAGAACTTTTAATAACATGAATAATAAAAAATAATAATAAAAGCCAATTTAATAACACAGAGGTATCAGAATAACAATTTATTCAGTCACGTTTTACCTAATTGATTACACGTGGTAGCTTTTACCTTATTAAACTCAGGAACTTTAAGAAGCAGTGCTAGTAAACACAATGACAACCATTGTTGACATTATTGACATATGACAACTTCAACTAAGTACTGAACAGCTGATGCTTTTGCGCCAACCTAATTGTTTATAAATTCGGCTGTTCTCGCTGAATCACTTTACGTTCGCCATCTATTCACTGCACTTACAGTATGCATTCTACGACGGTCGGGAGATGGGAGCTCTCGCTTCGCACGGTGAATGCTCACTCTCCTCATAATTACAGATCAGAGGTGCAGGAGTATCCCCTTTCCTTTACATAGCGCGAAGTAAGTTCAGCGAAATTTTTATTTGTTATCTTCGTTGGAGCACTGTTTAAATTAACAACATTAATACTTGCTACTTTACTTTTCAATCGTTTAATTCGATAGGTAGCCATAAGTACCTTGAGTTAAAATAAGTTATTTTTTGTCCACAGTTCCATGATGTCCCAACAATTAAATTTTTTTCCCTCATTACTGGTAGGGACTGTCAAAATTTGTTAAAATTTTTTAAACACATTTACATTTAACATCCTAAAAGTCTGTCCAACCCATTGGGATGGTTCTTATTCTGTCCAAAACATCCAACCGAATATTGCATTACAGATTTTATACATTGTGCTGACTATTACTTTAAAACTTTAAACACACAACTAGATACTTCTATACTCTTGTTTACTGACTCCTTCCAAGGAAAATATAGACATTCATTAGTCGCTATACTATAGAGTGAAATGAAGTGAAATTAAACTGACATGCAACTTTTATAAAAAAAAATAATTTCCCGACTGATTGGCAAATAGATCAATCACCTTATGCAGATCGAAAACTTCACATAAAATAGATTTATCTTTGAATGATTGAACTTTTGATCCTTCTTTCGTTCTATAAATTGCATTTTTTTTTAGAGCATTTTTTATATCTCTCTCTTAATTTTCCCATTATTTCATCCTCTCCTTTATATTCCGCTCCTAAACATCGCAAACTCTTCACTTCGTGATATTGATTAAGGAGTTTTTGCTTTTCTCCATCGACATTTTCTTTCTCGCCATCATTAGTTGTGTAGTATTCAGGTCACAGTGGATGTGATTATGACGTAATTTTTTCGCACAAACATAGTTACACATATGACACTTTGTGTGATTTGATACCGCAATAATAAGCAGTTATTACAAGTGTGATATATAAATGAAATTTTGTTAGATACGTCATTCGTTTTATCCGCTATAGCTTATGACTTTTTGCCAATGCAGTTACGACACTTTGTGGGAACGTGCGGCAAATGGAAGACGGCGTGGGGACGGCGTAACGGAACACAACGTAAGTAACAAACTGCTGGCCCCTCTGTAAATTCAAAGGATGGGTATTCCCCTGGAAGAATATGAAGTATGTAAACTGATTGAAACTATTTTCTAGTTATGTAAAGTTTTTATAAACTTGGGAGTTAGTAGGGAACACAGATCCTTATCAGAATTTATGTTAGAATACCAAGTGAAAGTTACAACACACTACCATCATCAGCTCTAACCGCATAGTTTATGCTTTCCTATATATCTTCAGTGACACATCAAAATTAAAACCAAACAGCTTTTAGGAACAATCAAATTAATAAATAATATTTTAAGTATTATTATTAAGAATAAGTATTTTCATCCATTACAAAATAAAATGATGTTGGTATTTACAGGAGCATTGTACAACTATGTTAAAATCCTCGATTATTGTATATATACATAATCAGTGAGTCATGGTAACTTACCCCATCACATCATCTTCTGATTTTATCTCAATATCCTCAGTTTTAATGTAAAATTCTGCAACATTTGCTTCTGTATCGTGACTTATTGTGGATAGATCCGATTGATTCTCATATGTGTTTAACGCATTAACTATTTCAGGTAAATACAGTTCTTCCATTTTCTGATTGACCTCTGTCTGAAAATGATATAAGTTTCTTTCACAATTTACATCTTCATTTATGGCGGATTGCTCGGTCTTAGAGTAATGTATTTGGCTCTCCTTAGCCAGTTCAGCTTTACAATTCCAGCCCATGATATTACTAGAACAATACCTAACACAATTAGAATAATTTCTTAGGTAGGTATCACACACAAATAGTAAACATTAAAGCATTAAATAAAATACCTATGATTATAGATACTTATAACAGCTCATTTGCAGTGTAAACAATCAACAAATTCACCTATTCATCATAGTGTCTAGTTACACTAATGCGAAAGTATGGTCAAAATAATTACCCCTTGATATCATCCCCTGCCTCTGACTTCAACACAGTTTCTTCCTTTATAATATTAAGCTGCATGGCAGTACATGGTTCTATATAATTATTCTTAATAGTTGACTGCTTTGCTAAATTCTCCAGATACCTAGAGGCAGCAATCTTGTTTGTATCCAATTCCATTCGAGTATCTTGATCTGAATACATAGCAGTGCACCTCACAACTATATGTACTTACTTGCTAGCATCACAAATATAAGTAGTGATTGATGTTGTATTGTATTACCATAACCATATTTTTCAAACAAGATCACGTACCATTCTTACCAATATCATTTAAGAAATAAATTACAAGGAATTCTTGAAAAATGCAGATACTAGTTCCCGCTACTTAATAATCCTGGAAGAATTTTTATTGTAAAATCGGTAGACATACTCATATTAGATAGTAAAATCAGTGTACCTATATGTGATGTGATAAGTATACGCTGCTATTATCAGAAGTAATGGCCACAGAACATACACGAAAGTAATGGCACAGTCGCGTTATGCTGTGGCCAGAGACCAAGATCACTAAGGATCTTGGCCAGAGACAACCAAACTGGACTGTGGCTGTGAACTGGCTATGAACACGTGAGGGAACTTTGGAAATATGATGCAAATCCACCGTCTAGTTTCAAAAAAATTACTTACAGATAGGTACGTTTTTGTGAAATTGATCGATTTGAGAATGTTCAGACAGGAGGGAACAGTTTCCACCTGACATAGCAGCAGCTATCACAGACGTTGGATTTATTCTAAATAGAAATGTACGTACTTATTATGTTGCATCCCGAAAAATATGCCACTAGGATATACAAATATATTTATTCATAAAATAATCTACCACAGTTCGTTTCAGATGCAGGCTTATGCAATATGCATGCCGTAAATAGAAATAAATAAGTAAAAATGCCATATTTTATAATATAAAATAGGTAGGTAAGTATCTATCTACGTAACATATTATAAAAAATGAAAACAAATTTTATGAGAGAAAAAAATTCAAACCTAATATTAAAATAATCATTTTTTTTAAGAAACATTTGCCTTAGTCGATAAATTAAAATATTACAAATTCAATCTTACTTTTATGTTAAAAAAGTCACTCCACATTAATAGTAACAATGTTGTTAAATATATGTTTTATATAGGTATGTACTGAAAAATATGTCATCCTCTTTTGAATATCCTGGTTAACCTTAAAAATGTGCCAAAAATGTTTAAATCTGGAACAGTAGAATAAACGAACATATTATCTTGTTTTGAACTGACCTGCTATGGAAGTGTTGATAACATATTCATAGTTCCTATTTTGCTCTTTAATTTTGCCAATAAAGAACGTAGGTATCCCTTTTATTTATCATTCGCCTTGTTTTATAATACCATTGGTATAGCATGCCTAGCTAGTAATATTATACACACGAAAAACAACCCATTGGTCAAAACTTCTTCAGACACTACTTATGGCACTTGAACGTGACTTCTCTTTATGTCTAAGTAGATGTACTCAGGGTTTTCTTAGCTTTTGCCTTGTAGAGACAATGGGCGCAATGAAACGAGACTATTTCTGATTTGTCTTTGTGTTTAATAGGATGCACTTATTATAGGGCGGTCCCCCTTTTGTTTTATGTGGACACTGATCACCTCTGAATTTCTGATGTCTTTATGATTCAGTCGGTGGCGTTTCAGTGCTGCTTTCTGGATATTTCTGCTTCCATTCCTCAATTTTATTTACAGGAGTAAAAAGAAAAGGTTTTCTGTCCCGTCAGAATCACTGTTGCAGTTTGGCACTACACAATACTTTTGTATTGCAACAGAATTGAGAACAACACTCCCAAAACTTGCATGTAGCACCAAAAATGTATCTAATTTGATTTGCAACAACCAAACTTTAGAACGATATACCCAAAGAGTTTACAGGATATAGTAATAAACACATTTATTACTATACATATAATATTGACCGGATCGCAGGACCTGATTCCATCTATATTATATCTTTCACTCTCTCGCACACAGACTACGAATTTGGTCCGCGGCAGACTGCAGTTAACATAGTTTCATGCGCATACTTCTCTTATTTACTATCGTACAAGACAAGGAATACAGTCCTACATGTTTGGCCTTCCAATATATTATACCCTGTGTTTAACACTAGGGGTTTTTTTGGATTCAAGATTTATCAGACTGTCGAAACGTTATAACAAACGACGGTTGAGTTTGTCTGTTTTATGATATAATAGGCTCGACAGGTGAAGAAAACCTTCACAAACAGTAGGTTATCGATAGATTGAGAAATTTTGGAACCAAAGTGGTGCTGTTATCTAATATATCTTGGATCCAAAATTGTACATGCATGTCTCCATAAGCATCAAGCCTCTTTATAATTTCTCACTCAACACCAGTACTTCGTTTATTCTCTAGTGTCACAACCTCACAATTGAATTGGGTAGTTTCTCTGGGACTTTGAGTATGTAAATGCCTAGCGAGGGACTGTTTATTATGGCTGATAGGAGTAGTGAAGACTTTCGTGTATATAAAGGGCATAGAGGAGTCTTAAACGAACAACTTCATAAGACAGGAAATGTTTTTTTAGCACACCCTTAGTTTTTAATTGAACAGAGCGTATTTCACACATAAATACAATGGCCACTACATAAACTTTAATCCCATGTACGTATTTTGACTAAAAACTGCAATCTTGCCTTGATGTTGCATATAATAGTATTTTAGATCATATTTTTGTTTAGCTGCAATTTAGCGTTTGTAAAATTTACTCCTTAGGGTTTTTGTGTATCATCTTGTGCCTGTTAAGCAGCGCAGCGGTTTACGCTTTTCCTTTGTATGGACACTGATTGCAATGCGTTTTTATGAATCGACAGATGAACTAGATGAAGGTTTTGTGGAGCAACATGTGACAATTAAGAGGTGTTTCCACTTTGTGTGGTATGGAGACTGATAACAATTGGACAGGGGACAGGATTTGTGATTTATTTTTGTCATCCAGTAGATAGACCACTTACTGCTCTCTTCCCTCCTGCATTGTAGGGGCAATGTGCATATCTAAACAGTTCACATGATTTTGTGGGTCCTCATGTGCCTATTACCAAGCTGTTTACGATGTGCCTTATACCAGTATAAGGCACATCTTTACTTTTCATTGCGATCAGTGTCCATGTGGACAATGATTGCAATTGAACATAATAATTTTCCATGTCTTTCTGAAGTAGCAGATGGTCGACTAATGCTCTGTTCTGTTTTTTCTATCTAAACAGTTCTCACTCCTGCAGACTTTTTTTGTGCATCACTATATTGTGCCTACTAAGTTCATGTTTACGCTTTGCCTTGTACGGACACTGATCGCAGTTGAAAGTGACTATTTCTGATTTGTCTTTATGCTTAAGTAGATGGGTTGTCAGTGCATACTTCAGTTTTGCCTTGTATGGACACTGATCGCAATTGAACGTGACTATTTCTGATTTGTCTCTATGACTCAGTTGATGGACTTTAAGCGCACTCTTCCATTTTGTGTTGTATAGACAGTGATCGCAATTAAAAGTGACTATATCCGATATGTCTCTATGAGTCAGTAGATGGTATTTAAGTGCACTCTTCTGTTTTGCCTTGTATGGACAGTGATTGCAATCGAAAGTGACTATATCTGATATATCCCTATGAAGCAGTAGATGTCCTTTAAGTGCAGCCTTCAGTTTTGCCTTGTATGGACAATGATAGCAATTAAAAGTGACTATATCTGATTTGTCTTTATGAACTAGTAGATGGACTTTAAGTTCTTTCTTCCGTTTTGCCATGTAGGGACAATGAGCGCAATTGAATGTGACTGTTTCAGATTTGTTCCGATGAATAAGTAGATGTTCTTTAAGTGCATATCTCCGTCTTGCCTTGTAGGGACACTGAGTGCAATTGAATGTGACTATTTCAGACTTGTCTCTATGAACCATTAAATGCTCTTTAAGTGCATAATTCCGTTTTGCCTTGTAAGGACAATGAGTGCAACTAAACACCTGTGGGATTTTGTGTATCACCATATGAATCTTGAGATACCGTTCACGATTTGACTTGTAGGGACACTGATGGCAATTGAACGTGACGGTTTCAGATTTGTCTTTATGAGTTAGGATATGGTATCTTAGTGATCTCTTCCCTTTTGCCTTGTAGGGACATTGAACGCAACTAAACAAATTACAGTCTTGCGGATTCTGGTTAATGGCACTGGCTTGGTTGGTTGCTTTACCAACTACTTCGTCATGGTAGTTCCTAAAACAAATATAATTGTCCTTTATGATCAGCAATAATTTTAGATTGAATGACTTTGATCCATTTTGGTGTTTGATGTATAGTTTGTAACATAGAAAGACAACAACAATTGCGGCAATGGGAGATCGGCGCAGTATAACTTTTCTTACTTTCAAGCTAAAATCGTCACTATAAAGGCGCTTTCATTCAACAAGTTGTTATGTTTTGATATAGTACTAATAACTAATCAATTTTAACACAAAATTAGGGTTTCTTTGCTCGCGTTTTTATGTCTCATATTTCGATGTTACAAACTATACATATGCAATTTGTAGAACTACACTACGTATTTTGTTTTACGATGGTGTATTTAATTTCGCAGATAAGCCCATGTAAACTGTGGAAAAAGTATCAGGACACTTTTACACGACTTCACTCAACGAATGTTCACAATTGTTTATTTAACTGTTTCAAGTTAATATTTAACAAAAAATTTAGTCACAACATGGCGGATGGGCGGAGCTTAGATGCTATTGTCGTCACTGTCTTGTATAAAGCCACTGTATTCTTTAACTATGTCTCAGCTGCATTGGAAAAATATTTACTAAAATCGTTTGCCGTAATCTTGTCTATGAGATTATGAGAATGAGGTTTATTATGACACATTATCGACTGTCGGATTTACATTTGAAAAGTCCTGTAAAATTTTAAGATGATTTGTCATTTTGCGTAGTGCAGTGTTATAACATTTTATTTGATGGTGAGCACTTGTGTTTGTTATTTTATTATTATATATTGGTTATTATTATATTTAATTATACAAGAGAAATTAATGTTTATGGAATGCTGGAAGGCTATAAAAATATGATAAGCATAATCCTATATGACAAACATGATTCATACTGTTTCTTTTCATTGGTGTAACGAATTATATTCTTTTTGGAGGCCTTCTGTAGGCCGTCCGTATAATTAACTAAATTTTTTATAAGATTAACATTTTGTAGATGAGCCACGAAATGTGTAAAAGTGCCACGAAAACCAATTTACACTGACAAAATTATAAACGTATGAATTTCCTGAATTTATTAACACCATATGATATAATGTTCTAGGAATATGTATGTACATAATTGAGATATATGTACAGATGAAACGATAGCAGTTGCTTTTCCATTAATTTGTGGGCTTGGATTAGCGCTGTATGTCCAGGAATCTGTTGGCAAGTAGAAGGAAGACTCAATGGCGAGTTGGCAATGGCATTATATTATGATCAGTGTAGCAATTGTATCCAGAAAACTGAACCATCCAGTTGTATTTATTTTTACGCAAATAATTTAAATTTATTCTGCTGCACAATTCCCCAATCCATACGCGCAGAGTAGTGACTGGTTACAAGATGGCAATATTGAAGTATTGCCTTGGCCATGCAGAAGCCCAGGTCGCAATCCAATTGACGTTTTGGGATGAATGGTGAAGGAAATGTATACTAGAAATTTTGTCATTTTAGTTTTTCCAGTTTTAGTTTTTTTGCAGCAAAGGGTATAACAATGGGATTCTAATAGTAAATATTTTGGTTGTATTCACTTTCTGCATTTTAATATTCTGTCCTTGTAATTTCAAAGTACTTATGTAGGCTTTCTTTTATAAGAATATGGAATATATAGCCTAGTTTACATTATTTTGTAATTGTGTAAAGTGATCTAACATGCCTGAGCATAGGAACGGTTCAGGAATTATAATACTAGAGTAGTTAGTATTTTCCAGTAAGATCCATGTTAGATTACCGTGTGGTGCGTAAATAGCCAACATCAGCCGTAACCCCAATGTGTTTAGATGGGTAATAATCTATCAAATTTGCAAATACTAGTTCCTTTGCATATCAAACTAAAATAAATTACAAGAGCAATGCGATAGTCAAATTTATAAAATTTATTTTATATAAGTAGGGGAAAGGGGGATGATTTATTTGATTTGTGATTTGAATTGTGTGCTTTCGTAATGCTGCAGTGCTTTCTCATCACAATCACATGTTCCGCAAAAGTTTTTGTGTACATTGATCAACTGGTTAAAAGTAGAAAACATATTTCAAATTTTCTTAGTTTTAAGGTAATTTTTTCGGTATTTTTTATACAAATCACCTAGAGTTAACCAGTGCATTTCTGTGTTACGAATGCCAGCAACTGCAAGACGAACAGCAAGAACCATGTCAATTTTCGACATTAAATACAATAATTTTAGAGGTTCGCTAAAAATAACATATAGGTATGTGCGCCTTTTTATGGAAATTTCGTCGAATATTCTTGAATAAAGAATATTTTATTTGGATAATACCTGTATCTTTGCTACTGGTTCAATCTACCCCTGGACAGTGTTTAATGTACCCCATGTACGGGGCAGTTTGAACCACTTGCAAGATATTTTTCTATTCCATATATCTCAAAATGTTTACAATTTTTTAACATGATCGTCAAGTCGACTGAGAAAGCAACATGTGACAGTGAGTGTGAGCAAAAACCTAAAAGGTGGTTGCATCCCCCTTTTCCCCTACACTGATAATTATCAGTCAGTTATGGTTACTAACTTGATTACTTCATCTTCCAGTTTTATCTGAATTTCCTCATTTTTTATGTAGAGTTCTGCAGGATTTATGTCCACAAAATTAGGTTTTGCGGATAGCATTAACTGATTCTCATCTACGGTTTCCTCCTTTACAATACCAGGTAAACACGGTATTTCCTGCTTATCTTCAGCGTCAAAATAGCCATTGCTCTTATTGAAAGTTATATCTTCATTGATGACAGATGGGTCTACTCCAAAGCAATATATTTGGTCTTTCTTACCTAATTCAGTTTCACTATTCCAGTTTAAAACCTCACTAAAATTATAACAAAATTAGGATTAATACAAATAAAATACTGTATCTTATATGTTACAAAGTATCCACTATCTCTATGAATATATGTACAAATTTACACAACGGCACCACGGTTTCATACTTGCCAAGAGTGAGATATACGTGTGGTATAATATAAAAATAAAGTTTGCGTTTTAAGTTTATGTGCGATTGATATAATTAACAATTACCTTTTAATATCACACTCTGACTTCAACAAAGTTTCATCTTTTACAATATTAAGCTGCATGCCAGTGTAGCTTTCCTTATAATTCTTCTCAATATTTATTTCCTGCTCTCCAATTTTTCCCATGTTCCTAGATACACCAAACTTGTCCGTATCCCTGTCCACTCGTGTGCTGTACCTTGTTCGTATTAAACTTGGATATGATTTATGAAAACCAGTACTTAGAGTGGACTACATTAACAACAAGGATTCAAGTTACACATATTTACAATAAACACACAAGCACAGATATATAACATAACCTAATACTTAACAGAAATTCATAGATGAATTTATATTAGACAGGAATCCAAGTTAGCAATGAACTTAGCTGTAGGCTTGTAGGTAATTCGGTCAAGTGTTTTGCAAGACCCATGAAACCCAGGGCGAAAACACGAATGACTTTAAACAAGAGGCCACATTTAAATCCACATTTATTTTGTGCCTCTATTCTATTGCCATACACGAATCTTTGCTTACTTTATGTTATAGCTAAACTTAAATTAATTTAAACTTGGAGTATAGTACTTATATATGTTTATAAACGATATTTATCACAGACGAGTGTTGGTTGGTGGATTTTTAAAGCAAGGGTAAATATAACAGACTCTACGGAGAGAAGATGCCTTTTTAGTGTGGAAGCCCGCCATGTACTAACTTTTGTCGGTGACCTTCGACCATACCAGAGATGCAACGATTATAGGTTAGTCTATAATCTTTGCCAGAGATGGGTTGTCTCTGACCATACTAAATTGTCGTTGTGTGTAATATCAAGTTCGAATTCGGCGGCTTAGATTTTTTTAGTTAATCATATACATTAAAATACGTGTACATGACTTAAATTATGCCAAAGTTAACTAGTTTTGTCACAATTACTCTAAATACTAATAATACGTGTATAGCATAAGGTCTGTTCAGGAGTATCAGTTGGTTTCTAATTATATATTTAGATTCTAGCGTTACAAGAATTATGACACAAGGGTGCTTGCCTAAAAAGGCCTAATTGTGTTCCGTAATTATCCGAATTACCATTTCTGGTTATACCGCGAGAACGGTTGGACGTGAGAAGAAAGGAAGAATGGAGCCCCTTCGGTAGTGACGTTGATTGAAACGTAGTGACGTGGATCAACGTATACTTATAACCCCTGAATCCATTGTTATCTAGCAAAAATCATGCAAAAACTACAAATACCCAAACACCGTAAAATAAACAAGAGCTGAATGCCACAAGCGGTAACACACCGGTTACAAGTTTACCGATTAAAAACGCCGGTGACTTGGTTGTCAGTTGATTAACCAATTTCTGTTCCAAAATATTTAAAAAACATATTTCAGGAAATGACAAATAATGAAACGTTTAACCGGAGTTTTGGTTAACCATATTTGATATCGGAACACAACCTAAATCTACTAAATTATTATCGTGTGTCGCCATGATGTAATTAAAAACCATTAAAAACCATGATGTAATTAAAAACCTTGCGACCTAAAAACACTTGCTATCACTCCTTAGAATTTTGTTCCAAATATACAAGTAAAGTTCTTTGTTCTGTGGCTCCGCCGAAGTGGCCTAAATACCTAGTAAATCTATAAGGAGCTGTCACTTCTGTGGTCGTGTGCGAGATATGGCGAGGGAACACCATTATCTGTGTCACTACGATCATAGTTACAGGGCATCGGCCTCGGGATAGAAATTTGCCCTTTCTCCATTGGGGAATAAAACCACAGCTATACCTACCTACCCTGTGATAAAACTACCAAGGTACGGCACATTTGCTGGCGCTACGATGAGACGAGTAATGATCAGCTGATTATTGTTTTGTTTATACAGAATCATAGAGAATAAAAGAGTTTATTAATTAGTTTGATGTATATTTGTGTTCTTTCAACATTATTTACGCATACATTTGTAAAAATTGTTATTTAATCTCGTTTATAAGTATTAAGACAATTATTTTCATAGGTAAGTAAATTCAATAAGTTTTAACCCATATTTGTAATATTTATTTCCAGAAATAAGCTCTAATATAGGTGACGGTGAACATAAAAAAACTATTTTCAGGTTTAAATAGTTACTTTATTTTCTTACTTAGATGCACTCCAAATAGTAGATGTGTCAGTGAAGCTGAAGAAATGTCAAAGGTGAACCTTTTAATTTTATGTAGTTGTAACACCATACTGTTACACACAGATGTAGATATATTTGCTTTTTGTTTTCACACCAATTAATTTATGAGGAGCTCCCATGAAATTACTGCCAAAATGATATCCGAAGAAAGCAAAGTAGAAATAATTTTCGTGAACCGCTGTATTGACCGGGAAGTGCAAACACATTTCTGCTGCACTTTTGAGGTGTACTAGAATTAGTTTAAACATGATAGTAACTCAGACAGTATTTCAATAGCCAAGACGGAAGATGGAGACTGCGGCATTGTTTTTATTGAAATAAATTGCAAAGAGATATTAATAAACTTACACTGACAAATTAATGTTCCTCTTGCACTATCCATTTCTTCGAAGGATTTCTTCAAACTAACTTTCCAACAAAATCAAAAATTCAATAAAAAAGTTGAACATGAAAACTAGAAAACTATACAAACATGAAAAATAGGGTTAGCTTGCAAAATGTCATGAGGAAAAGTAAACTAAGTAAGTAAACAAAAATACTTTTTCATTCTACAATATCACATTATTGACATGCTTTTTTCGTATTCTACCTACTTCCTTTTCACACCATCGATGTCTATAAAATTTGTGGTCCCAAGATGGGTTAAAATGTGAAAACGTATACAAAAACATAAACAAAAATATAAGAATTTAAGTTGCACATACAATAATTTCGGAAAACAATCTTCATTTTTTCTAACGACATGCTTAAGAAGACCAAAATAATATTGTCTATCATTACTACCAATATTATAATACTACTACTGTTAGTTACTATTAACTTTTGCCTAAAATTCTAAATAAGTTAAATATACTTTTACTTGTTCGGACACAGGTAGACTGGCATTCCTTATAAAAGATAACATACATCAACATACGCACAAGCTGATATCGCTGCTTACCGATAAGAATCTATCGATAACTAACTATCTAGCAATAACTAACCTATCGATACAAATAATTTACAAGACACTTTTGGGATTACGACAATGAAACGCTATAGGCAAAGTCGTGATGTTATCTTCTATAAGCAATTCCACTATAGTATATGACGATTGGCAGAGCAGCACCAGGGGAAAAGCAGAGCTACACAATTATTGCACCTCTTACGACTACTTGGAATCATCTCTAGGGTCACAACCTCACAATTGAATTAGGTAATGCCTACAGAAATATGAGCATTTAATGCCTTGCGATGGACTGTTTATACCTCGACTGATAAAATTTTTGATAGTTACTTAGGTGAAGTGGATAACGGTTAAAACAAATTATGTTTTTAAATGAAAGTATTAAAAATATATGTAGATTATTTTTTGCCAGAGATGCATGGCATGTCAAAAGAATGCATCCCCACCAACATTTTCACGTGAACGCACGCTACTCCATACTATTTATTAAAAGCCCGCTGGAACACAAAAGCTGCAGAGAACTCCTAAAAAACAAAGACAAAAATGTACAATTCACACCTAAGCGAATTAAAATATTGGAGTAGAAAAATAAGAATTTTGTACTTATTTTATTAAATGTCAAATCGTAACAGTGAAAATTATTTTATTATTTTCAGTGCAATTAATCTAGACAAGCCCTTGCTCTTAATGGCGATACACGTATATATATGACTCACGTATTTATAAGTATCACATATATATACGCCTGGAGTAGTGTAAGAATTATGGCATCAAAAATAACGTATCAACAAAAAGCAGCAAATACTGGTAAACTATAAAATTACCTACAACTTGATTTGAGTTCGTGTGAAAACATTTATGCATATTTATGATATGGAATGCTTCTTGAGTCAACCCTGATTTAAATTGCTGTGGATTGAATCCCGCTCCTCGGGATTTTTGTGTATCACTTGTGTCTATGCGATGTACCCTATACGAGTATAAGGCATATCGTAAATATAAGGCATATCTTTATTTTCAAATGCGATCAGTGTCCAGATGGACAATGATGTAATTGAAGACATCTATATTTAATTTATAGTTATGAATTAATTAGATGCCTATTAAGAAGCCGTCTATGCTTTGCCTTGTATGGACACTGATCACATTTGAATGTGGCTTTTATTTCTGATTTGTCTTTATGTTTCGGTAGATGGACTTGTAGATGTCAATTTGTGATTTGTCTTTATGAATCAGTAGGTGGCGTTCCAGGGCTCCCTCACTTTTCGCCTTGTAGGAACAATGGGGGCAACTGAAAGGGGAATTGAATACTTCTGAAGTGTCTTCATGTTTAAGCAGATGGGCCTTAAGTGCACACTTCTGTTTTGCCTTGTATGGACACTGATCGCAATTGAAAGTGACAATTTTTGCTTTGTCTTTGTGAATTAGCAGATGGTAATTCAGCGCCTTCTTATATTTTGCCTTATAGGGACAATGAGCGCAATTGAATGTGACTATTTCTGATATGTCTTTATGTTTGAGCAGGTGGTATTTTAACTCTCTCTTCCGTTTCGCCTTGTATGGGCATTGATCGCAATTGAACGTGACTATTTCCGATTTGTCTTTATGAATCAGTAGATGCTCTCTTAGTTTGGACTCCCATTTAACCTTGTAGGGACAATGAGCACAACTGAAAAGTTTACAGTCCAGTAGGTTCTGGTAAATAGGCAAATGACGGTCTAATAACTTTTCACTGCTAGTACTGAAGGTCCACAACTGACAAGACCGCATAGTTGGCTGGTTACCATCTACTACTTCATGGTCGACCCTAAAAGAAAAATCATTGTCAGTTATGTAAATGTTTTGAATAAATATAATAACATCAGTTTCTACAACAGATTGACATTATCACACCATTAAAGAGTTCTGCTTGAACTGATTACGATGAACATAATAACTCTAATTATAAAAGAAAACTAGGAATATGTTGCTAGGGTACCTACTAGGCTATGTAATTCATAACATGTGATAACGGTTAGTTATATAAAGACTATATAAATATAGTGAAGGTATATATACGAAGGTTCTGGAGTTTTGTAAGCTCTCCGTTTAGTAACCTAGGCATATTACGGTTAATTACATTATAACATTACCGTAGCCTCTGGGTAGCCCATAATAAAGTTATATAAACATTTCCATCATTCATTTTATATAACTTACGGTAAATGTTTAAGGTTTGCCATTACTTCATTTACATAATTAAGATATCCTGAATTATATAAGCAGTAGTGTTGTTAATCACCTTTATAAAAACTGAGTAAGTAGTGTTGCCAAATTATATTAAAAAACCTGTTGTATATAAATCGAAAACACTATATATACCTATATAAGTATAGCATATAAAATAAGTAAATATATTGAAAAACTGGAAAAATTAGGGGCAACAGTTAATTATAAGCAAGTTAAAACTGAAATTCTAAATTCTTATTAGAATTCTAAATTCTTTACCTACCAGCATTCTGCTCAGATATTAAAATTGTTAACCTAAGAAACGTAAAACAAGAATTTTTATTAGCTCCTGTCTAATCATAATCCGATATCGCATTACAAAAGAATCGATGCTTTCTTGCGCCCTGAGAAATCGGATGACGATAAGGAAATTACAAATAGGAATAGAGCCACAGAACTTATTTTTGGTCGATTAGGAAGGCTCAAACTAAACGGTACTATAAATTATATAAAAGAGCGTTTTGGAGGCCTACAATATTTATTTCATCACTAGTAGTGAAATTGGTCGCTACAAGATCACAATTATATAGTGGTTATAAAAATGGTTCTGTTACTTTCAGTTACAAAACCAAAACTTATTAAGAGTTACCAAACACAGGCAGTCGTAACCTTTATAAATGTGCCATTGAAGCTCATTAAGGTGTTTATAACGGTAACAGAATAATTCTGTTATCAAACTAAACTAAATCAATTAAGTTATTTAAGATAGGTGATAGGTATTTACAGTAACTATTATATAAAGAAATATGTTTATTGCATAACTAAAACTAAGAGGACCTTGTAATGATTGGCTTAAAAAACCTCTGCATGATTCTGAACAGTTTCTTTTATGTAAAATCTATATCAGGTAAAAATATGGACTATATTGGGAAACTATTCTGGGTTTCACAAGGATCTATAAATGGGTCTACTATTAATATTATAATAAATAAGGATAATTTTTTAAGTTAAGCGAAAAAACAAAAAAATTTTGTTACAAAAACCCTCCGGTATGGAGAACTGGGCTTTGATTTTGGTGTCATCTGTTCCAATTATTGTAAGAACATGGCATACAATATTTTTAAGAGATAAATCAGGATTATGCTATATTCAGGATTATACTATATTCTAGAACTGGATCTACAATAATGTGATTTAACCTTAGAAAACCTATCAATATGTTCCGAAATTTTCTGTTGACCTCATGTTCTTCTTTTAATATCGCTTCACTTCTAGGTCTTCCGCCTCGTTTATCTTATTTAAGTGTTCCCAATTTACTTAGTTTACCTACTGCAGTTCTACAAGTCAATTCTGATATATGGAACGCACCCAACAATAATGCCTTGCAAACATCCTTCTTTTACCCTTCAATTGTCAGATAGTAACGTAAAGTGCAACCTCTCGGAGTTTGCTCCTTCTTACTAGTTTTCCTGGCCGATTCAATTTCTTCAATGTGGTGGACTAGAAACTCTCATTGCCTTGCAATATCTACATAATACTGGTTGATATTTACTTCTCGCAGCTCATAACTTTTTTACTACAGAGTTTGACGATTTTTTTACAAGTTTCGCCATTGCACTGAATTGTAAGCCTTTTTTCTAGAATAGTTTTTTTTAGACACAGGGCTTTTATATACCTTTTCTAAGCTTCGCAATCTTTTCACCTCATAATTTAATATAACGCATGTCCTTTATATATGCAATGGCATGAAAATAAAACGCAGTGTGAGAACAATGAAACTAATAAATACCAGTTTCATGTTTTATCCATTCTAAATAAAATGATGTAAGTATTTATAGGAGCATTGTACGACTATGTTAAAATCCGCAATTATTATATCCAGGTAATTAATGAGTCATGGTAACTTACCCCATCACATCATCTTCGGATTTTATCTCAATCTCTTCAGTTTTAATTGAAAATTCTGCAACATTTGCTTCTGTAAAATTACTTTTTGTGGATGACTGACTTTCATCTGTGCTTAAAGTTTGAACTATTTCGGGTAACGACAGTTTCTCCATTTTCTGCTTTACTTCTGTCTCAAAATGATATAAGCTTTTTTCGCAAATTAGATCTTCATTTATGGTGGATTGCTGGGTCTCAGAATAATGTATTTGGCCCTCCTTAGTTATTTCAGCTTTACTGTTCCAGTCCATGATATTATTATACCTATACAACACAATTAGAATAATTTCTTATAGGTATCACAGAGAAATATATTTTCAACTTCGACTAGAAACCAAATGAATTGAACAAAATATTTATGATTATACAAACTTATAACAGCTTATTTTTAGCGTAAGGAATCAACAAATTCATCTAGCCATCCTAGCGTCTAGTTACAGATGTACACAAGTGCGAAACTATGGTCAAATTACCCTTTGACATCATCCCCTGACTCCTTCAACACAGTTTCTTCCTTTATAATGTTAAGGTGCATGGCAGTACATGGTTCTATATGATTATTCCTAGTAGTTGACTGCTTCGCAAGATTCTCCATCTCCCTAGAGACAGCAAACTCACTTGTACCGAATTCCATTCCAGTATCTTGTTCTGAATACATAGCAGTATACCCCACAAATATTCTTCCAACCGTTCAATAAGTAAGGTTATTCCATTCAAAAAAATCATCCAATAATGGGTTGTCTAATTTATAAATATCTTCATGGAATTAAGGACACAGTTTCTGAAATACATTGTCACTAATTTTAGGCGTTCATTGTCTTACAAAATTACATAAACAGGGAATCCTAGTAAACAAACCAAACACCCAACACTTAACCTAACAGTACTGTAACAAGCGTAAGGTCGCTCTTCTTCTTATTCTCGTAATTTGCGATAGTACATTAAAAATCATTGAACATCTATTATTATATAACAACCATAAAACTTTATATATAATATGAACCACAAAACATAGAAAGCTATCAACTGCGTATGGAAGATAGGAGATTTGTATGATTTTAAGACGCCAGCTGTGGCCCAAGAACATGAACCATCTCGGCTGTGGCCGGCCAAAAAGCTAGCATAATATGCCTTGTATCACCATAGCCTCATTTTGAAAACACTGCTTCTTATTTTTCTAACCTACTAACATCATTATAAAAATGACTTACAAGGATACCTACTAATACTAATTCCCGCTAAAGGATATTCGGGAAATGCTGCAGTGAGTGCAGCGGGTGACAAGCTAACCAGTCCGTATATATCATAGATATTTAGAGGATTGTATATGATATATCCATTTATGGTGACCAGCTTTGAGGCATTAATTCCTTGAATCAGCAATGAAAAATCATGAAACATCGGAGAAAATCACAACGCCACAGAAAAGGGAGCTGATACCCTGTACTGTGAAAACGTGCTAAATGTGTACTAAGACCGCGTTCCTCTAATTTCTAAAGAAGGGGAATTTGGTGCATATATTTGTTAGGAAAAACTGTTAAAACAGAAATTTTTTTTGGAAATAAATGGAGAACATGAAACTAAATTGTAGGATACTAATACAAATATATATATATATATATATATATATATATATATATATATATATATATATATATATATATATATATATATATATATATATATATATATATATATATATATATATATATATATATATATATATATATATTATATATATATATATATATATATATATATATATATATATATATATATATATATATATATATATATATATATATATATATATATATATATATATATATATATATATATATATATATATATATATATATATATATATATATATATATATATATATATATATATATATATATATATATATATATATATATATATATATATATATATATATATATATATATATATATATATATATATATATATATATATATATATATATATGAAATAAAATATAAATTCTATTAGGTAGATATTATATTATATTAATTATTTATTATTAAAAAAAATTAGTTATTTATTACTAAAAAATAGTAAAAAAATTTACTATTAAACACCCCGAGAAGAAACTTAGAAATCGCTCTATTTATTAAGTAAGTCAATTTGCAAGAAACAACCTAGCTTTAATCAGTATTTATCCTTATGTAACCAGTACTTTAGATGTCAAATTTTTATTTTTTTAATAAATACCAAGACAATTAAAAATATAATCAGAGTTGTTAAAACCAGATCCAACTAGTACTAACTAACGATAATTATTGATAACTTATTATATCTAGAGTAAATTTTATTTGTTTATTATTAAAATACATTTAAATTTACAAACCCTATACATATTCGAATTTTACCGCTAAGGCTATAGTCAATCATTCATTTCTGATTTATGTATCATTCTTGTAGTCTTACCATTTATTTATTAGTAACATGGATCAATATATCCGTGATTTCAATGCTGAAAATTATCATACCTGCGAAATAGAAGCTAATGATTATAAAATATTTATTGAAAACAAAAATAACAATAACCTTTCCATTTTTCACACCAACATAAGAAGTATTGCCAAAAATTTTGATGAATTCCAGGTATTTCTATCCCAATTTAGTGATTCGTTTGATGTTATTATCCTGACGGAAACCTGGAAGATTATAGATACTAACCTATATCATATAAATAATTATGAGGCTATCCATTATGGAAATCAATTTAACCAAAATGATGGTATTATTGTGTATATTAAAAAGGGTCTAAACTTTTCAAGTATGTCCCTAAAAATTAGTGAAATTAATGCAATAGAAATTAAAATAAAAAATAATAAACAAATTATAAATATTATTGGATTGTATAGGCCACCGTCAACATGCCCATTATTATTTACAGAGCATTTGTCGGCGTTGTTAAAAAATAAAAATGAAGAATATAATATTCTTATTGGTGACATGAACATTGATATACTCTCTAATAATTTAGAATATGCCACGGAATACCTTAATGTTCTAAGTGAAAATGGTTATATTCCCTTAATTAACAAACCTACCAGAGTATCCGTGCAATCTAAAACATGCATTGACCATATTTGTTTAAAAACACGTACCGAACAATTAGACAATATCTATGCCGCAATCATTAAAAGTAATATTACGGATCATTATTCTACTGGTCTTCTTTTAAAAAATATAAATAGTAAATGCAACATTGAAAATAGCATTTATAAAACTGTTAAAAAACTGGAAGACAGAACATTAGAGGTATTTTTAAAAAATGAAAACTGGAAAGAGGTATATGAAGCTAATGACGTTGAAATTTCCACAAAATTCTTTGTTGAGAGGTTTAAGGAACATATTAACAACTCCATCAGAATTACTGGAGTCAAAGAATATGTGAAGAGAAAGCCATGGATTACCAATGGAATTATTTCTTCTATGAAAATGAGAGATAAAAAATATCAGGAATATTTAAGAAACCCCGACAACGAAGGTAAAAAAAGAGAATATGTCATATATAGAAATAAAATTAATTCATTGGTAAAATTAACAAAAAATAAATACTTTCAACAAAAAATTGAGCAAAATAGTAATTCAGCGAAACATATTTGGGACACGTTAAATGAATGCTTAAATCGGAATCCCAATAAAAAAGACTCTATCAGTAATATTGTTTTGGAGAACTCCAAAGCAATTTATGATAAATTAGAAATCGCTAATAATTTTAATAAATACTTCACCGAAATAGGTGAAATATTAGCTAGTAAAATACAAGCTACAAACAATAATTATAGTTTGGAATCTAAAGGAAATTGTGTGTCACAGAAATCCATATTCTTGACTCCAACTAGTCCTGAAGAATTACATAATATCATCATTAATTCAAAAAATGGAAAAACACCGGGGATAGACCAAATTAGTAACGAAATTTTGAAAAAATGTGTTAATTTCATTATAGATCCTCTTTCTTACATAATAAATCAATGCTTACAATCAGGACAGGTACCATCTCACTTTAAAACTGCGATTATTAAACCTATTTTTAAAAATGGCGAAAAAACAAAAATGTCAAATTGTAGACCCATATCGCTGGTTTCTGCATTAGCCAAAATATTTGAAAAGATAATAAAGTTGAGATTATGTAACTATATGGATAAAAATAAACTACTTAATGACATGCAATTTGGTTTTCGTGAAAACAAATCTACTCAAGATGCAATAACTAATCTAACTTATAAATTATATAATGCACTTGATCGCAGTAAACCAGCGCTATGTGTCTTCATAGACTTAGCTAAGGCTTTCGATACGGTAAGTCACAAACTTCTGTTACATAAATTAGAAAACTTTGGAATTCGTGGAAATGCCTTAGCCCTATTTTCGTAACTATCTAACGAATAGGAAACAAAAGGTTGTAATTGACGGTGTTGATAGTGACGAAAGAACTGTAACTTGTGGGGTACCACAGGGTACAGTTCTAGGCCCTATCCTGTTTACAATATACATCAATGACTTACTTGCCTTACCTTCAGAAGGCAATATGATATCTTACGCAGATGATACTGCGATATTCTTCGAGGGTGTTAACTGGCCGGATTTACGATCTTCTGCATCAACGGACCTGAAAAAGATAAAAAAATGGCTTGATAATAACTTGCTTACATTAAATTGGGAGAAAACTAAATATTTGGCATTTACATCATATAAAAATAACTTACCTGATTTTAGTACAATACCACTGGATGACCGTGTAATCTCGTCTACAACAAGTATTAAATACTTAGGGATAATGATTGACTGCCATCTAAGGTGGGACACTCAGATCAGCAGTATTATAAGAAAACTCAGACATTTAATATACAAATTCAAAATAGTTAAAGCGTTTTTAAATTTTAAACAATTGAAAATAATGTATTATGTTCTTGTTGAGTCGATATTTCAGTATGGTATAATAGCATGGGGAGGTGTAAGAAAAATATATTCAAAACCATTAGAAATTTTGCATAAAAAAATTATAAAGATAATTTTAAATAAAAACATAAGATTTTGTACGGATCAACTATACCGTGAGTCAAACATACTGGATTTAAGACAAATCTACGCTAAAGTGATACTAATATATCTCTACAAAAACAAGCACATTATACAACCTATAGATCATCTTTACTGCACTCGCCAAAAAACAAATGACCTCATTAAACTAGATGTAGCAAAAAAAGATATAGGCAAAAGAC
>CAXKVY010005740.1:0-36110 GCA_964058915.1 Tetropium fuscum
TGTCTAGAAAAGCAATAATAACAAATACTTAGGAAGATTTAGAAAACAAAAGTTCAGTAGTCTCATTAATTAGACAGTAGATATAAAATAATTATGACAAAAAATCCATGAAGTTAGAAATAATTCTAAAGAAATGTGGACTACTATAAAAATTAAAGTTTTTATAATAGTCCACAAAAGGTTAATGCAAGTAAAGGAGAAATAATGTTTAACATTAATAAAACAAGACCTGGAAATAGAAAAATTTAACAAATATTTTATCAAAAGTATTGAGGAGATTACATACGGATTGAACAAAAAAGATAGATATGAACATATATTAAATTATATGGATAAACTTTTGAAACATTTTAAAGTATTAGAGCTTGTAGACGCTAAATGAATATGTATATAATTCATTCGAAAACAAAAATAGTAGCGTTTATGGCATTAACACAAATATTCTAAAAATATCGTTTGAAGTAATTGGTGAGAGATTTACTGCATTGTTGCAGTAGTCTTATTAAAGGGGAGTTTCCTAATACGTGGATGGCAACAACAGTTTTTCCTGCTGAAAAAAAATTAAACAATAAATGCGAAGATTTTCGACCAATAAATATTTTTTCATATTTCGATGAAGAGGTGCTGGACCTAACTCTAAACGAGCAAATTGTTAATTATGAGGAAGTTAATAATAATTCAACTTCAAATCGAGCGGAATTTCAAAAACAACATTCTTGTGAAACGACCTTACAGTCACTTCTAACGTGCTGTTTTAGATTGGTTTATAAACTATTTAAGACATAAATTGCAAATAACTGAATGTTATAATAGCTTACCATCTCCAAAAAAATACAAAATTTGGCTTTCCCCTGGAGTTTTGGGTCCAAGGTTCTTGGTTCTAAATATAAATATATAGTCCAATCTACGGAAGATTGTAGATTACAACTAGATATTTGCTAAGTTGCAGCATCTTTGTTTATTAGTAATTACTGATGTCCCTTAAAAAAATTAAACTGCAAATATGACAAATTACGAACCCACATCTTTACTAGACTGACAAATTGAGGGGATTTATTATATATACTGCATTGACATGTATATAGAGATTCCTACAGCATTATATCTTATGGTGTTAGTAAGTAAAGGAAACATTAAGTTCATAATTTTTTGGCTGTAAGTTCTTGTTCTTGTAAATCTTGTAAAAAATGTAGGTCATTATACGAACGGCCTTCGGAAGAACTACAACAAGAATCTAATTGATGATACCAATACAAAGAATGAGTATAAATTATGTTTATGATATAAAATTATGCTTAACATATTTTTTATAGTCTTCCACCACAACAACTTTGAAAACAACAAAATTTCACATTTGTTACATAAGAAATTATAGTAGTAATTTAATGTCAATATTAGGGTAAGGAACAATGATTTTTGTTTTAGGCACATCTATGATGAAGTAGTTGGTAATGCAACCAGCCAAGCCAGTGCCAGCGGTGAAAAGTCGT
This sequence comes from Tetropium fuscum, assembly GCA_964058915.1. Taxonomy (NCBI): domain Eukaryota; kingdom Metazoa; phylum Arthropoda; class Insecta; order Coleoptera; family Cerambycidae; genus Tetropium; species Tetropium fuscum. The sequence goes on from CAXKVY010005740.1 coordinate 1,491, forward strand.
TTTACCGCCACTCGCTTATTAACCAGGACCTGCAGGACTGCAAACTGTTTAGATGCCTTCAGTGTCCCTACAAGGCAAAATGGAAGAGTTTTCTAAAATTACATATCCTAACTCATAAAGATAAATCTGAAATAGCCACTTTCAACTGCCATCATTGTCCGTACAAGGCAAAGCGTAAATCGCATCTTAATAACCATATGATCAACCTGCATAAAAACCTGGACGAGTGTGAACTGTTTAGTTGTGCTCATTGTCCCTACAAGGCAAAGCACAAGACCAGTCTAAGAGAACATTTACTGAAACATAAAGACAAATCTGAAATAGTCACTTTCAATTGCGATCAGTGTTCATACAAGGCAAAACTGAAATCTGGACTTAAAGCGCATTTACTTAAACATAAAGACATATCAGAAGTAGTTACATCCTATTGCGCTTATTGTCCCTATGAGGCAAAATCTAAGAAAGCACTGAGTAGACATCTACTGATTCATAAAGACGAATCAGATATTGTCACTTTCAATTGCGACCAATGTCCATACAAGGCAAAACGAAGGACTGCCCTAAAAGATCATCTACTTAAACATAAAGACAAATCTGAAATAGTAACATTCAATTGTGACCAGTGTCCATACAGGGCAAAACGGAGGACCGCCTTAAAAGAGCATCTACTTAAACATAAAGACAAATCAGAAATAGTAACATTCAATTGCATTCACTGTCCCTACAAGGCAAAAACGAATGGCACACTGAAAAGACACCTACTGATTCATAAAGACAAATCAGAAATTGTCACATTCAATTGTGATCAGTGTCCATACAAGGCAAAACAGGGGTGCTCCCTGAAACTGCACCTACTTAAACATAAAGACAAATCTGAAATTGTCACCTTCAATTGCGATCAGTGTCCATACAAAGCAAAGCTGAAGTCTGCACTTAAAACCCATCTACTTAAACACAAAGACATGTCGGAAATTGCCACATTCAATTGTGATCACTGTCCATATAAGGCAAAACTGAAGTCTTCACTTAAAGTCCATCTACTTAAACATAAAGTCATATCAGAAATTCAATGAGGTTCAATTGCGATCAGTGTCAGTGATTCATATTGCTCCGTGCAGATGGAAGACCGGTAAGGCATGATCTACATAAACATATTCAAATCAGAAATTGTCACATCCAATTGCGACTAGTGTCCCTTCAAGTCAAAACAGAAGACGAGGCGAAGACAATGTACCCAAACATAAAAACAAATCAGAAATAGTCACATTCAATTGCTATAACTGTCCGTACAAGACAACGTGAAAATTGTATCTTAATCGGCACATGTTGTGGCAGAAAAATGTTTGTGAATGAGTGTGAAATGTTTGGTTGCCCAGATTGTCCCTTCAAGACAAAATTAAAAATTAAATTAAAACGCCGTGTCCTGATACGCAATAACAGCAGAAACAATGACGCTAATTTTGTGGTCAGTGTTCGTACAATGGAAAGGACAAAATGCATATTATTAGGCACTCTTGGTATTCATCTTCAACCAATGTGTGGAAATTGGTCACTGGCCAACAACTTTTAAGCAATCCATTATTGTCCCTATCTATAAAAAGGAGATAAGTTTTTGAACAAATTATAAAAAAGAGACTAAATGTTTATATTACAAGATATAACATAATTTCCAAAAACAATTTGCATTTAAAGAGAATCTGTCGACTGAAGATGCAATAGTAGCTTTAACAACAAATATCCACTCTGCACTAAAACAATCAAAACCCTGTCTCTGTACGTTTATTGACTTATCAAAAGTGTTTGATACAGTTAGTCATTGCTTACTTGTACAATCACTTGATGACATTGGTATCAGACGGAATAGTTTAAAACTGTTTCAAAGTTACCTAACCAACAGACATCAGAGCGTGAAAGTAAATAATGTAGTATGTGATACACTACCTGTAGAATATGGAGTGCCACAAGGTACAGTGATAGGTCCGGTTTTGTTCTCTATCTATATAAATGATCTATTTTCTCTATCCTTGTGTAGAGCAGATATATGATTCGCGGATGCCACTGCAATATTTTTCAAAGCCAACTCATGGGAAGAATTAAAAATAAGTGTTGAAAAGGACTTAACGAATATTAAAAACTGGTTCGAACACAAGCTACTAACAAATAATTTCGAAAAAACTAACTACTTACTATTTAGCTGCTACGCTTCTGGTCTTCCTCCATTTTCACACATAAAAATTGAAATTCATAAGGAACATATCATCATGCCCTCAACAGAAATGAAATATTTAGGAGTTGTCATTGACAGGCACCTACGATGGGATAAACATATAAAATATACTATAAGGAAACTACAGACTATACTCTATAGATTTAAATACTTACGAAATATCTTTAACATACAACAATTAAGAATACTTTACTTTGCCTTGGTGGAAAGCCATTTGCGCTACAGTATATCAGCGTGGAGCAGTGCACTTAAAACTCATTTACGTCCTCTGGAAATTATTCAGAAAAGATTCTTGAGAATATTACTATATAAAGACTTGACACACCTTAGTAATCTGTTATATAAAGAGGTACATGTTTTTGATATTAGACAATTATTGTACTATTACAATCTCAACATAAAGTATCACCGGGTAAAAAATAACATATCATTGCTGGGTCATACTTACAATACTAGACAAAAACATCTCCATACTATACCTTTCACGTTAACATATATTGGACAACAATCTTATGAATATCTAGCTCCTAAAATTTATAACACAGTTCCTGTCGAAATTAAAAATACAGGTAATATTACATCATACAAAAAAAAACTTAAACACTATATATTTCAACAGTCAAGAATCATATTTCACAATTACTCTTCATAAATGACTTACCTACCTTATAATCTTTATAACTGAAACATTGAGATTTTTGTACTAACTACTCGTATATACTCGTATATTACTCGTAACTCGTATATACTCGTGACATTATATTGTGATTTATACTAGTGGTATATTATATTATTTATCTTATCTTCATTTTAACCTTGTTTCATAATCATTGATTCTCTTAACTGAAAACAAGTGTTAAGTCACTGATTGAGTATATTTGTTTATTTGCAACTTTATGTGTTTACTGTACTTTATTATTGTTGCGTATTATGATTTTAAATTGTTTGTTTTCAGATTTAGCTAGTTATGTCTAACATTTATACATATATTATATTTTATAATCTACTATTTATGCAAATAAACATTATTATTATTATTATTATGATAACTCATGTCTATTTTATAAGAAAGGTGTGAGCTGTGATTATTTAAACAGTATGATACTTCATATTCTACTATTTTAACTAATAATTACAGTGCCGAGCAGTTGAAAGTAAATCACTCTTGTAAATATTTTTTGTTATTTTAGCATAATATAATTGTGGCTTTTGACAGAACGATGACATGAATTTCTAGTCAATATTACAATGTTTCAATGTCTAGATTATCATTTGGTATTAGAAAAATATTCAAGTAAAGCCATAACAGGATGTAATTCTTATTTTTAAAATATAGCTATAACATAAGATAAACGAATGAATTAAATCAATTAACCTAGCATACCTGAAGCCGAGGTCCCGAAGCCGAGCTTTTTTTGGCTAGGCTCTAAGCAGAACTGAATGCACAGTTCGATTTTTTGTAAAATTAGTATAACCATTTACGTCATCTGATAATGTGTCATATGGTTATACTATTTATTATTCAAATAGCGAATGTAAAATCAACCTTACCAAAGGTTCTCTTGTCCTATGGTTTCACTTGGCGTTGTTAAAGTGGCAATGGGAAGGAGAGATTTGAAATAAAGCTGTTTTCACTTATCTTAGATTAAATGTTAATTTGCTATTTTCTAACGTGACCGGAGACATTTTATATGTCCCTGAACGTGACCCATAGATTAATATACAAGGACTTAACCGTTACACTTTTGTGCTCTTCAACAATTGAAACTTCGCAAAGTCACAGCGAGCGTCATCTAAATATCAACTGCTGAACCTATACAGGAAATAAAAGGAATCTACGTCAAAATAAAAATATGCTTATACCTTTTTAGAAGTAATTATAGTACGTGTTCAGCAGTCACTAAAGTAGTAAACGACTTAACATCAGCAATAGATAAGACAAAAACATCATAGCTAGTATTACTTGACTGTAGTAAGGCAATTGATCTAATCACCCATGATATGCTCCTAGCAAAATTGCTCTATTTTGGCTTAGATAACATATTTTGCAATTGGGTTGCAGGATTATCTCAGTAATAAATAGCAGATAGCTGACGTCCAAGGTAATAAGATCAGCAGCTCTCAATACAATGGCAATAGGTCTCAGGCACATATCAGGGTAGTATCCTAGGCCCCATACTATTTTTCATATACACATCAGATGTACCAAATGTTATACAAAACTGCAAAGTTCATGTTTATGCTAACAATGTGCAACTGACCATAACATTTGATGCTGTTGACACTAATAGCAGAAAATCAACTAGAACCGCTGATATACTGTTTTACCAGTGATTTATTTAGAAAATTAATAACATCCAAACAATCAGAAAATTGCATGAGAAAGAGCGCGAAAAATTACATAGTATCGGCGGAGATTCAAAAATCAAATTCTCACATAGACAAGATAAACTCTAGCAAGTGAGAAAACGTCCGCGAAATGAGATAGCATGATGGTTTACTATACCACAACTTATCTTTATATTTTTGATCTGAGATTTAAATGACGATTATATTTGATTCTCTATACCTACGCCCGAGCTATTGCTTTTATTTAATTCGGGACGCCCTATAAATCTTTGATTTGATTGGCTAGAGCCGATTAAGAACTCCTTTCCTTTTTGCAGTAATTCTTAATATCAGAGTTGGCAACACTGGCCTGGCCTTCCTAATATCGAATCTATTAACATTTACCTAAATAAATAAATAAATATCTAATCTACAGCTAAGTTCATTACGTAATACACTACTTACTTGGTTTTTGGTTTTATCAGTGATATTATAAAAGTATAGAATAAGAGTCTGGTCGTCTGGTTTTATGCTATGTTAAGGTTATATCCCAGTTATATTGTAGTTCATTATGTGTTTATTTCTTTTAAAAATGTGGAACTTGAACCGTTGTCAATGTAGTTGGTCTACTGTAACCTATATACTGATTTTATAAAATATATATTATATATCTCAGTTTACTCCAAACAGGAATGGAACGGGATACCAGCGAGTTTGCTGTATTTAGAAACATGATAAAACAGGAAGCAATTATTGAAAATAATTACATGGAAACGAAGAAAATAATAAAGGAAGAAGCTTTGTTGAAGTCAGAGTGTGATATTGAAAGGTAATTGATAATTATATACCTATCATACGGGTAGTTGGCAAGTAGTAAACCGTAGTGTAAAATTTGACCACATATACACTAAGAACTAAGAGATAGTAGATATGTGTACAGCATATATATCACAAGGGTTCACTTGTCTATGTAAATTAATTATGTTGAAGTTCTAGTAAGATCATAAACCTCAATAGTGAAACTGAATTAAGCAAGAAGCACCAAATACATTGCTTTGAGGTAGACCAATCTACCATGAATGAAGATATAACTTGCAATAACAGGATTAGCTATGCTGACACTGAATACAAACAGGAAATACAGTATTTACCTGGTGAAGTAAAGGAGGAAAACATAGATGAGAATAACTCAACGCTGTCTACACAACAAAATTTTGTAGAAGTAAATCCTGCAGAATACTACATAACAAAAGAGGAAATTGAGATAAAACTGGAAGATAATCTCATAAGGTTAGTAGCCGTAACTCACTTATATAGTAAATAAATTTTATAGATTTTAACAGACCATCCCGTTGCTCTTGTAATTTTCTTTAAATTTACTATGCACATGAACTAGGTACCTAGTATTTGCTAATTTGGTACGTCAAAGATTGATTTATTTCATTTTAATAGATGATTATTCATTTAAACTGCGCACCAATCAGTAATCCAGCAGAATAATCTTTTCGAAATATACCAACTTTTGTCTTTTCCGTTTCTTCAAAGGCCAGCTCATAGAAATAATTTCTTAACATTCAGCGATATTGCCATAAGAGACTGGTGTATTTAGTATACCGCAGACGAAATTATGTGGTACATCCATGGCATTTCTAAAAATCTCTCCCTAGTCCGTATAAATACGAAATACACAAATTTTTTTTAAACGTTTAACTTTTTAAAGATGATAAAATGTCTTTTACTTCATAAGTTAAAATAAATACTATTATAATTTTTTACCTAATACCTATGCATCTACAAAACATTCATAAATTCTAACATCATCTTAACTAACGTTAATAACATTATCCTCATCCCACCCTAAGCCTAACGGCAAATATGACAAATACGAAAGCCATGTCTGTACTAGGTTGACATATCTTTTTGGGAAGGATGTATACATATACTGCACTGAAAATAACCTCTTAACCGACTTAGTAACTGCATATAATAAAGAAATGTACAATTTATTGCCAGTATCAGATAATGAATTTTTAGTATTGTTTGGAGGGAAAATTAGTTAAAACAACTTATTGTATATTGAGATATAATGTACATCTGTACACATATCTCAATCATGTACATAAAGATTCCTATAACATTATATCCTATAGTTTTCATGCCACTTCTACATATTTTCTTGCTCAAAAATGTAGTTTGTTATATGAATGGCCTTAACCAAGAATCTAATTCGTGATACCACTTCAAAGAATGAGCATAAATCATGTTTGTGATCTAAAATTATGCTTATCATGTTTTTTATAGTCTTCCAGCTTTCCATAAATATTCATTCCTTATTGTATAATTCCATAAAATGCGACACAATTGTGTGAAATTCGTGAGCTCTAAAATTATTCCAAATCATATGATGTCAATATCTGAATAAAGCCAATGATATCTGTTTTAGGAACAACTATGATGAAGTAGTTGGTGAGTCAACCAGCCAGGCCAGTGCCAGCTGTGAAAAGTTGTTTGACCACGACTCGTTTATTAACCAGCACTTACAGGACTGTAACTTGTTTGGTTGCGTTCAGTGTCCCTACAAGGCAAAACGGGAGAGTTTACTAAGTGACCATCTGCTAACTCATAAAGACAAATCTGAAATAGCGACGTTCAATTGCTATCATTGTCCATACAAGGCATATCGTAAACAGCTTCTTATTAAGCATATGGTGATACACAAAAACCCACAGGAGTGTGAACTGTTTAGCTGCACTCATTGTCTTTACAAAACAGATCGGAAGCACGCACTTAATGTCCATCTACTGAGTCATAGAGACAAATTAGATATTGTCACTTTCAATTGCGCTCACTGTCCATACAAGGCAAAATGGAAGAGTTCACTTAGAGACCATCTACTGATTCATAGAGACCAATCAGAAATAGCCACATTCAATTGCGATCACTGTCCATACAAGGCAAAGTGGAAGAGTTCACTTAGCCACCATCTACTGATTCATAAAGACAAATCAGAAATAGTCACTTTCAATTGCAATCACTGTCCATATAAGGCAAAACGGAAGAATGCACTTAAATACCATCTACTGACTCATAGAGACAAATCAGAAATAGCCACTTTCAATTGCCAACACTGTCCATATAATGCAAAACAGAAGAATACACTTAGAAACCATCTACTGACTCATAGAGACAAATCGGAAATAGCCACTTTCAATTGCGATCAGTGTCCATACAAAGCAAAACGAAAGTGTAAACTTCGATACCATCTACTGATTCATAGAGACAAATCAGATATTATCACTTTCGACTGCGATCATTGTCCTTACAAGGCAAAACGGAAGGATGCTCTTAAAGTCCATCTACTGATTCATAGGGACATATCAGAAATAGTCACATTCAATTGCGATCAGTGTCCATACAAAGCAAAGCAAAGACGGCTTCTTAATAAGCATTTGTTGAGGCACAAAAGTCGGCAGAAGTAAGAACTGTTTAGTTATATTTATTATCTTAGCAAGACAAATTAATTGACCATCTACTAATTCATAAATATAAATCAAAAATATAGTTATGTGTAATAATTATAGTCAGAGTCCCTACGTAAACAGCGTCTTAATGGGGACACGAGGACCCACAACATCATACAAGAGTATTAACTTTTTATATGTGTACATTATCCCTACATTGCAAAAAGGGAAGAGAGCACTAAAAGTTCATCTTCTAATTAATAAAGATAAATCATAAATATTCCCATTAAAATGTAATAAGGCAATGCCATACAAGGCAAAGTGCAAAGGACTTCTTTATTGTCACATGTTGACCAGACATGATGAAGCCTGCATGTGAAATATCCATATGCCACCGAAAATAACAATAAACGTAAATAATAATCGATTCATGAAAATAAATTGGATATACTGAGATCAATTGCCATAGTGTTCATACAAAGCAAAACATAAACCGTTGCTCAATTATGCACAAGAATATGCACAAAAGCCTCGAGGAGTATGAATCTTACAAATGCAAGATATCTACATAAAAATATCTCAAACACCATGATTTGCAACCAAGACAAGTCAGAAATTCCTATATATCGATGCAATGATTGCAGTTTTGAGCCGAAATACAAACGTGGGCTTAAACTCTTGCATTGAACAACACTTAAACAAGTGCATTGAATTTATTGTGAAATATGCTCCGTTTAATTAAAATCAAAGGTTGAGCGATTTTGCTGAGACCCATCTAGATGCATAAATGTATTCACTATGCATTATCTAATTCAATTGTGAGATTGTAACCCTAAATATAAAACTATGGAGTCATACGAGGTGCATCTTTGTGGCTTTTCCCTGGTACTGTGGTAGTCGTCATAAAGGACCCTTGTCTGAGGGAGTAAAAGTTTATTTAGCTTTCTATTTTAGTTTTACTTGATATACTTTACAACTTACCCAAAATTTAATATTACAGTATTAGTATTTTACTTAGTATTTTACCCAAAAGTTAATTACAGATAATTAATATTATAATATAGATATTAATAATAAACAATATTATTTGGTTTTTGTTATGCATTTCTTTGTTAGAAGAACTGGAGTGATATGCAAATTATTCCAAATCCAGTCCAACTCAAATTCTTAAATTAAAATTTTAGGTATTTAATTTGAGAACTTTTTAAGAGAAAATATATAAAGCTGACTGTTATTGGCTCTTTGTGGTGGAATCCTGAACTTAGATTGGAACTGCTGTAAATATATCTCAGATGTAAATACTGTATGTGATACTTTGCATGAAAAAGTTTTATAGCATTGAAAATATCTCCCTAAATTTTACAATTTTGGAAATCAAAGGCATCATTAAAGATATTCTAAAGCCATTAATAACATTTCCCGGATAAGTTAATACAAATTTGAAATTTAGACATTTGGGCCACTTTTGCCTAATTTAATTTGTCTTGCAATTTACCATAATGGCCACAGTATGTTGTTTTGAATCATTTTGATATTTTAAGCCACGGTTAATATTTTTTATAAAATTTACTGTTTAATTAACGTAACAGCCCCTTGAAAATTTACAGTTTAACCTTTTCGAAAGGGTCGCCGCGTTTTCACTGTCGATGCTACTTGTGCCTCAATATTAGGTAACTTACTTACATAACCATCATTTTAATAAGTAAACCAAAAAATTATTAAATGGCTGTATGTACTCATTATTGTTTATTTTGTAATGGAAAAATAAAGATAAATTTCTTGCTATTAAATAGGAATTTTGTTATTTATTTTGTTGTTTCTTATTAATAGAGAATTTTCTTGATGTTTTTTCCTTATGCTTTTTCCAATTATTCAGAAATTCTCCTTTGCATAGGGTAGGTAGACCAGGGTAAGTGTAAAATCGGTTCTAATACAAAAAAAAAGTTATACATACCCGCTAAACATGAAACGTGTAAGAAACATTTCAAATCTGCAGAAGAACTGTGCAAATGTAACAATGTTTACAAATATTAATGTGACGTATAAGAAATGTTCTTTGCGAAACATTCTAATTTGAATGTTACACAAACGTTCCAACTGAAAGAATAATTTTAATATTTCTCTGTTTTTTTATTAAACATATGACGTATGTTTAAACAACAAATAAATATCTACGTTATTTTTCTTTTATCATGCCATATTCTGTAATTTATTAACTGTCCATTTCCGTTAGTGATTTTGTTTTTCTTTGAATACTGCTGTTAGAATGACTATTGGAGGCACTGCGATGAGAAGGCGCGTGAAACAAACTAAACAAACTAACCAACCGTGACGCGTCATAACAGATTCGCTTACAGTCATGTACAACACCTGTAGTTGCATCATGGCGAACTTGAATTTGTCGTATATATGTCACTGGTCGTTCTCTACGAATACGAACGTGCAGAAATTGTGTGTAAAAGTAAATAAGTAATTTAGTAAATTATATTATTCAAAAGAAACAGGGCATGTTGCAAGTGGAAAATCACTCAAACTGTTTTGGTCAGTACATATTTATGTACGTCATTTTTCTAGCAACCATTATTCCTACAATATTACAATGCAACTATAAAATTCAATAAATTTGTATTGGTAGCAGATACAGAAGATAATGGTGTGAATGTAAATTCAGGGGAGAAAAAGACATAGAAAAAAAGTTCTTCAAATTCCAAATATAATGTAGATTTTGATGAAATGAGGGGAGGTAATAACACCTCACCACTAACTCGAGGTTCAAATTTTTCAGATGATGTGTCAAAATATTGTGAAACAATGAAACCAGCATATTTAAATAAAAAATGTATGATATCAACATGAAGTGGAATTGTGGTTTAGACAATCCCATCTCTGTTATAGACGGTCTCAGAAGCAGAAACAATATCAAAATTTCCAAAAGGTATAGTTTTTTACACCCCAGAAAAATGTTGTCAACGGGCAAGTGTACATTTACTCGGAAATCCAAACAAAATTTCATTTGGCCAGTAACTCATATAAATCTGGATCAACAGGAGAATATCATTACACATTTTTGCCTACACAGTTGTGGAGATTTCTATTGTCTTGCAACTTTTCACCTATAACATGTCTGAATTTGTGTTAAATTTGTATTTTTTTTGAATACCTGTTTTGAATGAGTTTTATTCATTATCAGATGGGAAACTAACCCAATTAGGTACCTACCTAATAATATGTTGCATAATTTTAAATTTTAGAATTTGTTCTAATATTCTTTTTCTAGTTTTTTAAATAAAAATATTCAAAAAATAAATTCTGTTCTATTTCTACCTTGGATTTAACAAAGGTCTGTATTTAAAAACGAAAGTATTTAAAGCAAGCTCAAACAACATTAGTGCATGAAATAAAAAGGTATATTTTTGTTGCAGTCAGTCTGCCAAGTTCAAAATCAAAACTTTTGTTATAACCATTGTATTTAAGTTCCTCAAAAAACAGACTATACTTGTCATCGTACTTACCGACATTCTATATATATATATATATATATATATATATATATATATATATATATATATATATATATATATATATATATATATATATATATATATATATATATATATATATATATATATATATATATATATATATATATATATATATATATATATATATATATATATATATATATATATATATATATATATATATATATATATATATATATATATATATATATATATATATATATATCAATGTGATGAAACGTTGGGGAAGAGTTGTTCATTCCTGTAGGAAAAATTGAAAACCATCAAATCCTTTTAGTTTTTTTTGCAATCGCATATTATGCGCTTATATATTTACCGAATGTAAAATATTTTGTATCGAAATTTTGATAATGTTAGTGTAACAAAACCTATTTTCGACAAAAATATTTTGGAAAAGTACTGGAATATATAACTTTTCCTTTTAGGCCATTTGACAAATGAAAAAAATTATTTGCTTATTTTTTTGTCGCTGGCATAGAAATAAATAAACTGGGGTGCAGGCACAGCTTAAGGCAACAGCACTTTCTCAATATCAATGTTGGCGACACTGGAAATATGTTTCTTATGGCCTTGCATAGCACCTGGCCTATTTATTACATTTACCCAAATACCTACAGCTAAGTTCATTACTTACTTGGATTTTTGCTAGCTAGGTTACATCCCAGTTATATATTATATATTTTGTACTTTATGTGGTTATTTCATTTCGGTTATTATCGTTGTCTAATATATGGTACTGATTTTATAAAACATATATATATGAGTTTACTCTGAACAAGGTACTGAACAGGAATGGAAAAGGATACAAGCGAGTTTGATGTATTTAGGAACATGATAAAGCAGGAAGCAAATATTGAAAATAATTATATAGAGACGAACACCGGCATACATTTTAATATTATAAAGGAAGAAGCTTTGTTGAAGACAGAGTATGATATTGAAAGGTAATTGTTAATTATATTTAATATGGTTAAGGGTAACTGGTAAGTAGTAAAGAGTAGTATAAAATTTCACCACATATCCACTAAAAGATAGCAGATATGTCTACAGCATATAAAGAAGGGATTACCTGTTTATATAAATTATTAATTATGTTAAAGTTCTAGTGAAGTTTTAAACCCGAATAGTGAAACTGAATTAAACTTGGAGGACCAAATACATTGCTTTGAGGTAGACCAATCTGCCACGAATAAAAATATAACTTGCAATAAAAGGATTAGCAATTTTGACACTGCATACAAACAGGAAATACTGTATTTACCTGGTGTAAAAGAGGAAAACATAGATGAGAATCGCTCAACACTATCTACACAACATTTTGTAGAAGTAAATCCTTCAGAATACTACATAAAAAAAGAGGAAATTGAGATAAAACAGGAAGATGATGATGTCATGAGGTTAGTAACTCGCTGATAATAAATAGATTTTAACAGTCCATCACATTGATCTTGTATTTTTTTTTAGTTTTTCTATGCACAAGAGTTAGTGTCCTAATTTGGTGTGTCAAAATATGTTTTATTTTATTTTCATAGCTTATTGTCCCTTTAAACACTTTGCATTTAGGGCTGATGTTGGCTGAGCTAAGCACCAATTATTACTTTTATACTGACACTACACATCAATTACTGAATATACTTACTTTTCTAGTGATACAATTCCTGAACAGTGCCTGTGCCCAGGCACATAAGATCACTTTACACAATTGTAAGATAGTGTAAATCGAGCAATAGTTTAAGTCAGTGTATATATTCAATGTTCTTATAAGATATTCCAATGTGCATTTAAAGCGATATAAAAAACAAGAGCGGCCGCCCTCTTTTAATAAATTAGGTATATGTTATATCCTTATAGGAATATATGCATTGTATGTTCGTTTGTATAGAGGATTATAATATAGTAGGTACTTATATATTTTTACATTTTCTACAGAATGTAAAAATTTCGTTGACCACAGAGTAGTTTTTGTGAAAATGGGAATGAGAAAAGTATATATTGTTAGTAGTTAGAATGAAGTTAACAAACCTGATAAAACTTAACAATCCTGATAATAATGATAACATTAATAACATATTAACAATATATTGAAGTCTTGTTGAAAGCGTTTTTCATTAAAACGCTGTTGTATTTCAAACAAAACAGAAATAGTTTGGAAACAGATTGGGAAATATTTAGAAAACAGAAATTCAGCACTCATTAATTGGACAGCAGAAACAAAATTATGAAAAAAAATCGATGAAATTAGAAGTAATTCTAAAGAAATGCAGACTGCGAATATTTACATGCAAATTTGTCAAAATAAGTCAGGCTTAAACATAATCCAGGATTAAAAGGTACGGTGCACTCAGCCATTAAGTGATAAAAATCATGTCAGTAGCACCTCTTCATTTCATGACATTTAAAAGAGCGCTCTCTGCAAAGTAATTTGAAGTACTTTCTCATGTTCGATATAATAAGAATAACTTATTCTGGCATGATAGAAAATACCGGAATTATTTACCATTCCGGCTCTCTAGCTATAACACATACATATTGATATGATAAATGCTTATAACGTCAAACTGAATGTAACATCACTTCTCTCAGTCCCTAAAATGTCGTTATAACCGTGTTTCTTCTGCTGTATTTATTTTTTAATAGTGTGCCAAATGCCTTTAATAACACGTCATTTAAAATGGTTAATAGGATATAATATCATAGGTTTATAATAACGGAGCTACATCTCTACTGGATTGAAGAATTCTTCTTACGTAGGGATTTATACTGCATTGAAAATAAGCAGATACCTGACTATTAACTACATGCAGTAAAAAATAGCACAATTTCTTGCGGGTATCATCATATTATTAATTATTAGTATTAGTTGAAGGGGAAAGTAATTAAAACAACTTAGTATTAATGTTTTTTATTATGTACATAGAGATCCCTACAACTTATATCGTATGGTGTTAATAAATTCAGAAAATATTACGATCATAATTTTTTGGCTGTAAGTTATTTTTTGTGGCACTTTTCCGTACATTTTGTGGGTGTCTTGTAAAAAATGTAGTTCATTATATGAACGGCCTTTGGGAGGCCTTTTACAAGAATCTAATTCACGATACCAATACAAAGAATGAGTATAAATCATGTTTATGATATAACATTATGCTCATCATATTATAGTCTATTCTGGTAGTATATTATTTATAGTGTAGTTTATGAAATGCTGGTACATTCCATAACCTTCCATTTCTTACATATAATTCTATTCTAAAACAACAAAATCTTACATTTGTTAGAAAAAAATTATAGTAGTCATTTCGTGTCAATATCAGGGTAAGGGACCGTGATTTTGTTTTAGGCACAGCCATGATGAAGTTGTTGGTAATGGAAACAGCCAATCCAGTGCCAGCAATGAAATGTTGATTGACCGCCACTCGCTTATTAACCAGGACCTGCAGGATTGTAAACTGTTTAGTTGCCTTCAGTGTCCCTACAAGGCAAGATGGAAGAGTTTTCTAAAATTACATATCCTGACTCATAAAGATAAATCTGAGATAGTCACGTTTAATTGCAATCAATGCCTGTACAAGGCAAAGCGTAAATCACATCTAAAGAATCATATGATAAACCTGCACAAAAACCTGCAGGAGTGTGAACTGTTTAGTTGCGCCCATTGTCCCTACAAGGCAAAACACAAGACCACTTTAAGAGAACATTTACTAAAACATAAAGACAAATCTGAAATAGTCACTTTCAATTGCGATCAGTGTTCATATAAGGCAAAGCGTAGACAAGATCTTAATAGGCATATAATAATGATGCACAAAGATATGCAGGAGTGTGAACTGTTTAGCTGCGATCATTGTCCCTACAAGGCAAAACACAAGACCAGTCTAAGAGAGCATTTACTGAAACATAAAGACAAATCTGAAATAGTCACTTTCAATTGCTATCAGTGTCCATACAAGGCTAAAGTGAAATCTGCACTTGAAGGGCATATACTTAAACATAAAGACAAATCAGAAATAGACACATTATATTGCGCTCATTCTCCCCACGAAGCAAAATCTAACAAAGCACTGAGTCATCTACATATTGATAAAGACGAATCAGATATTGTCACTTTCAATTGTGACCAATGTCCATACAAGGCAAAACGAAGGACCGCCCTAAAAGAGCATCTACTTAAACATAAAAACAAATCAGAAATAGTCACATTCAATTGCACTCATTGTCCCTACAGGGCAAAAATGAATGGAACACTGAAAAGACATCTACTGACTCATAAAGACAAATCAGAAATTGTCACTTTCAATTGCGACCAGTGTCCATACAAGGCAAAACGGAGGACCTCCCTGAAAGAGCATCTCCTTAAACATAAAAGCCTATCAGAAATAGTAACATTCAATTGCACTGATTGTCCTTACAAGGCAAAAACGAATGCGGTACTGAAGAGACATCTACTTAAACATAAGGACGAATCAGAAATTGTTACTTTTAATTGCGACCAATGTCCATACAAGGCAACACGAAGGACCGCCCTAAAAGAGCATCTACTTAAACATAAAACTAAATCAGAAATAGTCACATTCAATTGCACTCTTTGTACCTACAAGGCAAAAACCAATGGAACACTGAAAAGACATCTACTGATTCATAAAGACAAATCGGAAATTGTCACTTTTAATTGCAACCAGTGTCCATACAAGGCAAAACAGAAGACCGCCCTAAAAGAGCATCTACTTAAGCATAAAAGCAAATCAGAAATTGTCACATTCAATTGCACTCAGTGTACCTACAAGGCAAAAACTAAAGGAAGACTGAAAAAACATCTACTGATTCATAAAGACAAATTGTCACGTTCAATTGCAACTAGTATCCCTTGAAGTCAAAACAGAAGACCAGGCTAAGACAGCATCTATTTAAACATAAAGACTAATCATATAGTCATATTCAATTGCCAAAAGTGCTCGTAAGTGCGCAAAAGTCAAGGTGAAAATTGAAGTTGATGCATAAAAATCCACAGACGTGTGAACTGTTTGAACCTTTCAAGACAAAATTAAAAATTACATTAAAAGATGCTCTACTAATACATAATAACATCAGAAATAATGAGATTAATTTTGTGATTGATCTTCATACAATGGAATGATTTATTATAATTTTAGAATAGATTTTAGATTTATTATAGAAATATTAGATTATAATTTTGTATTTATTTTAATTTATTAATTAATATTAATTGATAGTTGGAAAAAATATTCGAATAAGGCCATAATTCTTATTTTTAAAATATAGCTAAAACATAAAATTAGATCAATTAACAGTTTAATTTAAAATCAATATTTAATAGGTACTCAATTGGTAGCAATTACTGCTTCCAACCATCTTGGCATAGATTGAGCCATCGTTCGACAGAAATCTGCATCCATATTTTCCCAAGCGTTCTCAACGGTCAACAAAAGTTCTTCCGTGTTTTGCAGGCCAATTTACATAAATTTCCTTCACTAATCGTCCCCATTTTCAATTAGATTGATATGGACTTTTGGATGGCAGAAGCAAAACTTGAATGTTGTCCAAGAATCCGTCCCGTACTAATCTGCAGTTGTGAATTGGGGCAATTGTTCTGTTGGAAGGTAAAATTGCCTGGATACAATTGCTGCACCGATGGTAACTTAATCTTTTGTAGCAAATGTATATAGTTCGCGATTTAGCCTTCCTTCCATACGTCAGGAGACTCCTGGACTGGCCGCGCTTATCCAAGTCCACAGATTAAAAGGAAAACAATGGCGACTATTTACTGGCTTGGTAAATAGTTCTTCGTACGACGAATTTATTGATCTATAGACGTGTGGCCGTGGTCTATACACGCGTGGCGTGACTCAAGTGTCCCATCGTGACTTGAAAATTATTTCGTCAGAGAAAATTACAGACCGGAAATTTTTATCTCTGTCAATGTAATTGTTGGCAAAGGGCAGCTTTGCTTCTTCGTTGCGCTCAGATCACCAAGGCTTTTAAGCAGCTGCATAATTACTTATATAATGCATGCCTTTTCGCCGCATCTGTAAGCTTCGGCATGGTTTAAATTTATGAAATGGGAATAAATTTAACAGGAAGTCACTTTTGACATATAAAATTAATAAATTCACAGGCATCTGTATACACATTACAACAAAAATTTTAAACGAACGATTAGGTATACGAAGTAAAAAAAAATGTACCTAGGTATGTAAATATTTAATAAAGTTGTTCGTTATGAAATTTGCAAAAAAAACTTGCAAATTTTGTGGCTTGCATGATTTCGAATACAACTTCTGCATTTTTTTATGTACACACTTAAAGATACGTGTACACGCCTACGCAGACTTAATGCCATGTACCGTATATTTATCAACTGGTCACTCGCCGACCATGTAACAAAAGTATGTTACAGTTACTTTTGTTACAGCGGGTCTTCCTTGGTAGACCTTATACCATTTACACGTATAATTAATTATGTGAATAAATAAAAATAGAAAGAAAAATCGCAAAAGATGCGGAATTCGAATTCGCAACCAAACAAGCAAATACTTTACCACTGGCTACCCTCCCTACAGCAATCGCCGATGAAGTCAGGTATACAAATCGTAACATTGAACGGCCAATCAAATTGCCGTAAATAATCACGCGTCAGTACGACTGTAAGGATTGCTTATATGATGCACCGTATTCGTGCATCATATGCATCGGTGCATCGGTTTCGTGTGTTTGTGCGCTGTTTTCTTTGCCACAATGCTTAATAACAATTAATTAATATATAAATTAGGCGTCAACAAACACTCAACTAAAATAAAAGTAAACAAAAACCTTACTCGTCTGTTTTAAATTTAGTGTTTGCCAATATTTAAATTATTTACATGTACTTTACTTTGGATTCTTCTAATTTCATGATAGTTACTACAAACTACAACAGTTGTTTTATGTTGTGTTCACTCATTTTAAGAATAGTACATGGGGAAGGGGTTGTCCCTGGACATCGGCGGATCTATAAAACGTGGTTCGCGAAAACACTCGTTTGGGAAAACTTCTAGGCCCTAGAAGCGCTGTTCTTCTGTTTATTCTTGTTTGGTTTCCTTATTTTGTGACGTGACGTTTGTGTTATGTGGCTTTGCATCAAGATTAATAATTGTCCAGGAGCATTGCGCCATTTCTAAGGTGGGATTACGTCATCGGTGTTTTATATTAAATTTCGGTTATTCAACTCAAAGCATGAAACGTTAGTAATTTTTTTATATTGTACGTGCGTTGATAAATATACATATTAATATATATCATTATTTATGGTTCAGAAGCACGTTTATTTATGATTTTTACTTCT
Source organism: Tetropium fuscum (assembly GCA_964058915.1). NCBI lineage: Eukaryota > Metazoa > Arthropoda > Insecta > Coleoptera > Cerambycidae > Tetropium > Tetropium fuscum. Next base: position 20,388 of record CAXKVY010005740.1, read on the forward strand.
ATTACAGAACATAAATGAGAGATATAGGTATATATAGAAAAGTTGAGAATATATATAAATAGAATTGTAATAACAGAATAATTTGATTCAACCTATATCTTAACCTAACCAATACTTACCACTGCCTATAGCCTGGTGTAATTATCACAACACGCCTATAGTAGTTCATTGTACACTTGTACCATAGAGGTAGGAACTTGTTATACGTCTGGCCACAGAAGTCTTTCTTCTGTGGTCTGGCCATGCACAATGGTTCTTGCATCTGGTAGGCTTTATTTGTGGCTTTATTTCACCAAACATCTACAGAGCTATGTGTTATATCACAGAATTAATTCTGTTATGCTGTTATGTTACAGGTTATGCTTAGAATGGCTTAGAACTTTGTAGATGTTGTGTGGCTTAGAAAGATAATATAGATTCTAGCATTCTAGTCTAGGATAATATTAATTCATAATTTCTTTATTAAGTGTTTAAATACGTGGAACGTTGAATTTGATTTGTTGTTGTAAATGTAGTTGCAGTATCCATTATAAGTATATCTCTGATTTTATAAAATATATCCCAGTTGACTCTACCCAACACTTGTGCTATACCCAAGGTATGGCACAGGAATGAAAAGGGGTACATACGAGTTTGCTATATCTTGGAACATGAGAAAACTTGAAAAGCAGGAAATAAATACTGAGAATAATTATATGGAATGGTACACTGGCATAGAGCTTAATGTTGTAAGAGATGAAGGTTTGTTGAAGTCAGAGTATGATATTAAAAGGTAATTATATTTACTCGTAATATTGGTACTTAGTTGGCAAGTATTAAAACCTAGTACAAAATTTGTAGACATATACACTAAGGGAGTGGTTATGTGTATAGCATCACACCTCAGTGGTTCATATATCTATATAAATTAGGTATCCTAATTTTTTTATAGTGAGGTTATAAACGGGAATGCTGAAACTGAATTAAGCAAGGAGGATCAAATACATTATTTTGAGGTAGACCAATCTATCATAAATGAAGATACAACTTGCAATAGGAGCATTTGCTATTCTGAGACTGAAGATAAGCAGGAAAAAATACCGTATTTTTTAGTAAAAGAGGAATCCATAGATAAGGATCAGTCAACACTACCTTCAAAACATAATTTTGTTGAAATTAATCCTGCAGAATCAAACATAAAAAATGAGGAAATTGAGATAAAACTGGAAGATGATGTTACGAGGTTAGTAACCATAACTCAATGAAAGTCGTCAGTAAGAACTATATAAAATAAATTGTATGATTTGAGTATAGAATTGCTCTTGTAAATTTATTTAGTTTGATACTGACTAGTAGATCCTAATTTAATTGGTCATAAATTGTTTTATTACATTTTGATAGATTATTGGACAAGTAAACGCTTTGCACGTAGATCTGATGTTGACTAAACTACGAACCAATCGGTACCTACCTAATCCAACATATGGGTCTTATGGGAATATACTAACTGTTCTGTTAATACCATTCCTGAACTGTCCATATGCCCAGTTATATAAGAACACTACACAATTAGAAAATAGTGTATATTGAGCCATATATATTCAATATTCTTTTAAGAGGAAGCCTAAATACTTTGAAATTACGGTAGGAATAGTAGTAGGCAAAATGTTTATTATTAGAATCCCATTATTTATAATGGGATTAGTTTATAATCCCTCTTTGCTGCGAATGTGAGAGAGTACCTATATTGCATTTGATAATAAAAACCTAAGATCGGCAATTTTCATCCGAGAGGGAACATTTTTGTATGATTGTTCGCCATCAAATTTTAAATAACTTTTAAGATATCCTGTACGATTGTCTCGTTTTTTTGATAAGTAATATGCGATTTTAAGAACCAATTGTTCAAACAATGGAAGATTTGGCGGAAAAATCGGTTTGAGTAAAGGAGAACCATAGAGTTTTTGAGCCAAATCCACCAACAGATGTCTCTAGGGTGGCAGCAATTATATAAATAATAACAAATCATACAGTTTTGAAATTTTTCTACTACATTGAGATGATCATACAGCATAACGGTATGTGTTTGTTTCATAAAAACAATTAATAAATAACAGCGCTACAGACAGAAAAAGGTTGATGCCCATGTATTTTATACCCTTATATCATTAAATCAAAAGCCGCGCTGAATCTCTTTAAGCAGCGGCAATGTAATTTGTAGTTGAATTCACAGCCGAGCAGCCCGGGTTCAAACTTTATTAGTGCTTCACATTTTTTTTCAATTTTGTTTACTGTTATATTTGTATATATACATTTATATTTGTATATTTGTATATATTTGTATTTATATATGTATATATTTATTTTCTAATTTTTTACAATACTTTTTGATATGAAATCCGATACGGGCTTCACCTGTGAAGTTGTTACAAAGCTCTGAGGAATTTTTGTGATGGCGGATGAATATTGCCATTTATGGTCCGAAAAGACTTAAAATCTATACCTCGGGATTTTTAGGGTAACTTAATCACGACTTCAAAATGGCAGCTTCAAGATGATGAACATTTTTGCCACTAATATCCCAACCACCTCAACACTCGGGAATTTTGGCGTAGCATATCAGGAATTTTTTGTGTCATCGGCATCTCGGGTATTTTGGAGTCCTAATCACGAATATTTTGACAAAATACATATTGAAGATGGTGACTCCAAGATGGGTCATGTATTTTGCAATTCGTGGTTTGGTGTGACTCAAAATGGTTGTGTCTACGATTTAGGGGTAGGAGATTATATTTTTTTATCGAAACAAATTTTTGGGGTGACGGCCCAGCTCCAAGATGAGAGGTGAATTTTGCAATTTCATTCGACTCAAGGTTTCTCAAGGTTTTAGTGATAGCAGATCATGGATATTTTTCCAAAATATTTGTTCAAGGTGATGGACGTGTTCGTCATTTATGGTTCCAAGGTCCAATAGACTGAAAATATTTCTCGTTTATTTTGGGGTAGTAGATCACGAATTTTTTCTATTACACGTATTTAGGATGACGACTACAAGATGAGAAAATGCATTTTTCTTCATAAATTCAACCAAATACCGTTACAATTATTTTCCTTATATGCATCTACAATGTATTTGTAAATCTTAACCTTGTCCGGACATTAATAACATTATCCTTATCCCAACCTAATCCTAATGACATATCACAAAGCAACGTCACCTTGGTACTAGCTTTTTGGTACGTTTGGTACTAGGTCACAGGCCCTCAGAAGGCCTTGAGCAAGATTTAAATTCGTGATACCAATGCAATAAAGATCATAAACCATGCATATGATATAACATTATGATTATGTTTTTTTAGTCTCAGCAATCCATTAACATTAATTTTTTCTGTATAAAATAAAATTTCTGTATAATAATTTCTATAAAATGCGACAAAATTGTGACCAATCTACAATTATAGTAAATCATTTGACCCGTATCTGAATAAAGGGTAATGATACTTGTTTTAGGGAAAACTATGACGAAGTAGTTGATATAGCAACCAGCGAGGCTAGCAGTGAAGAGTTGTTTGACAGCCACTCCCTTATTAATCAAAACACCGAGGGGTGTAACCTGTTTAGTTGCGTTCAGTGTCCCTACAAGACAAAGCGGAAGAATTCATTTAAAAACCATCTACTGGTTCATAGAGACAAATCAGAAATAGCTTTTAATTGCGATCAGTGTCCATACAAGGCAAGATGGAAAAGTGTACTTAGAAGCCATCAGCTGCTTCATAGGGACATATCAGAAATAGTTACTTTCAATTGCAATCACTGTTCATACAAGGCAAAAGGGAAGGGTGCACTTAGATACCATCTACTGTTTCATAGAGACGAATCAGAAATAATCACTTTCAATTGCGAACAGTGTCCATACGAGGCAAAATGTAAAAGTGCACTTAGAGACCATATACTGACTCATAGAGACAAGTCAGAAATCATCACTTTCAATTGCAATCAGTGTCCATATAAGGCAAAACGGAGGAAAGGACTTAAAGAACATCTACTTGTTCACAAGGACATGTCAGAAATAGTCACTTTCAATTGCCATCACTGTCCATACAAGGCAAAACGGAAGGGCGCACTTAAACACCATTTACTGATTCATCATAGAGATAAATCAGAAATAGTCACTTTCAATTGCGATGAGTGTCTATTCACGTCGAAATGGAAGAGTGCACTTAAAGACCATCTGCTGATACATAGGGACAAATCAGAAATAGTCACATTCGATTGCAGTCATTGTTCTTACAAGGCAAAACGAAAGTATACACTGAAAAACCATCTACTGATCCATAGTGACAACGTCGCTTTTAAGTGCGATCACTGTCCATACAAGGCAAAACAAAAAAGCACACTTAATAGACATTTGATGAAGCACAAAACTCTGCAGGTGTGAGAACTGGTTAGTTGCACGCATTCTATAAGACACATTAGTCGACAATCTTCTAATTCATAAAGATAAATCAAAAATAGTGACATTCAATTAAAATCAGTGTTCATATAGTAAACAGTACAGGAATGTTAACTTTTTAGATGTCTACCTACATTAGGGTGGGCCGAAATTTTTTTCTGCCTAGGGGGAAAAGTGCGCATTTACATTGGTAAAATCCTAAAATAAATGGAGACTACTGAGTCTATATCTAACCGGGCCCCAGGGACGTAAAAGGGGCCAATTTTGTATATAATGTAATGAATGAGGACGGTACATATATTATTACTGTACCTATACATATATGATTTTTATACATATACATATATACTTATACATGCACCTATACATATATAACATATACTGTACGTATTAATATATGATTTTTAATATTATTTTAGTAAATTTATAAGGTTGCCACTCTGAAAATACAGTACAGATTGACAGGTTTAGACCACAAATAAAATAATTAAAGCAAAACCCTTTCGTGAGTGACGTCATTTGTTTATATCATCAAGTTGTAGCGATTGAAACCTCAGATGAAAGTTATTTTTGATCTGAGGTTGAAACCAATGCATAGATAGCCCAGATGTTTGCTACAAAATGGTAGCAAAGCAATCGGTAAAGCGTGTGGCTTTCTTCTGCCACCGTTGTTTATTTAATCACATACTTAAAAGATACATAGCATACGGTGTGTATAGCATACGACCAGTTTTGTCACAATTACTTTTGGCACATGCTCGGCGATCATGCACGTAATAAAGATTCGTGTACATGCCAATAAGGTCTGCCAAGGAGGACCAGTTGGTTTCCCCACAATATTTTTACAATAGTTACATTAAAGGACTGGTGACACAATTCCGACTGACTGGATAATAAAATAACACAATTTTAATAGATAATAAAATAATACATATAATACAAGCTTGAGACATGCGCATATGACGGAATAGATTCATGTAATGTAAGCTGCTTGCAGAGACATATTATATATCATTGCTGCTTGTAAATATTGGACGTCACACGTGGACGTGATTTACAGTTATTAAGAAATCTGATTTCTTTTGTGATGACTGCAATGCCCTTATTTATAAATACCAATTGACCACTACTTTTGCGTCTGTGATAAATACTGTTTAAATGAACTATAATGACTTAATTAGAGATAAAGACGTAGTTGTTTTATGAAGTTTTTGGGTGTAGCTAAATCTAGTAATATATACTGCCGCACAGAATATAGATAAAGCTTCCCCTTCTGTGCTTGCATGAAAAATTGACTGGCATGAAAAATTGAACAACACTGCTAATGAAAGTTTACCCTGATGTTACTCGAAATGCAATATAGGAATACAAATCAACACGGAAATTTTAAGAAAGACAAACGCCATCCGACTGGCATGAAAATATGCATCGGCGCAAGCCCATATAAAAACTACAACTGTGGGAAAAAACATTAAAGATACCGCCGGCATAAACTAATTAGTTTATGCACACGGTAAGTAAAATAACATCCCTACTTAACTGTGCTATAACTAACTGTGATGTTTCCCAGTATCCCATAAAACCTGACTTATTTACATATAGCTAAGTTTATTACACACTTGTACGTCTGGCCTAATCCATCGATCCTCTACCTATCGATTGCATAGAAACATATTTCTATGATCGATGACTCTGGTCATTGAAATGAACAGGTACATTTCAATGGGCCTTGTATATAGTTATTGCATCTGGTGGTAGGCTTTATTTCACAAAACATGTACAGAGCTTTGTGGTTATATCCCAGTATTAATTCTGTGGTTTAGGCACAGTTTAGAACTTTGTAGATGTTTCGTAGCATAGGAAGATATTGTAGTCTAGGATAATATTTATACAATATACAACACAGTTTAGTGTATTGTAAATATGTGGAATTTGTTCGTTGTTGTTCAAGTAGTTGTAGTATTCATTATGTCTATCAACTGATTTCAAAAAATACATCCCAGTACACTACCTACAAGGTACAGCATATGAATGGAGGGATACAAGCGAGTTTGCTAGATCTAGAATCATGAGAAAACTTGGAAAGCAGGAAATAAATATTGAGAATAATTATATGGAATCGTACACTGGCATACAGCCTAATATTGTAACAAATGAAGCTTTGTTTAAGTCCGAGTATGATGTTAAAAGGTAATTGTTAATTATATTTGCTCGTAATTTTAGTCCCTACCTACTTAGTTCCAAGTATTAAAATATAGTGCAAAATTTTTAGACATATACACTAAGAGAGTCGTTATGTGTACAGCATTTAAATCTCAACGGTTTATTTGTTTATATAAATTAAGAATCCTAATTTTGTTATAGTGAGGTTATAAACTGGAATGATGAAACTGAATTAAGCAAGGAGGATCAAATACATTATTTTGAGATAGACCAAACTACCATAAATGAAGGTACAACTTGCAATAGGACCATTTGCTATTCTGACACAGAATATAAGCAGGAAAAAATACTGTATTTACCTGGTTTAATAAAAGAGGAAGAAACCATAGATGGCAATAAGTCAATACTATATTCAAAACATAATTTTGTTGAAATAAATCCTGAACCAAACATAAAAAATGAGGAAATTGATATAAAACTGGAAGATGATGTCACGAGGTTAGTAATCATAACTCATGTAATCAGTTTGTAGTATATTATAGTCTTCCATTAACATTAGTTTCTTCTATAATACTGTAAAATAAGAAAAAATTGTGTCAAAGTCGTTGGATCTAAAATTTAGTAAATCGCTTCATGTAAGTATCTGAATAAAGGGCAATTATACTTGTTTTAGGGACAACTGTGATGAAGTAGCTGGTAAAGCAACTAGCCAAACCAGTGACAGCAGTGAAAACTTATTTGACCGCCACTCCCTTATTAACCAAAACCTGAAAGACTGTAACCTGTTTAGTTGCCCTCAGTGTACTTACAAGGCAAAGCGGAAGAATGCACTTAGAAACCATCTACTGGTTCATAGAGACAAATCAGAAATAGTTACTTTCAATTGCGATCAGTGTCCATACAAGGCAAAGCTTAAACAAGGTCTTAACAGGCACATAATATTGAAGCACAAAAATCTGCTGGAGTGGGAACTATTTAGTTGCACTCATTGTACTTACAAGGCAAAATTGAAGAGTGCACTTAAAGTCCACCAGCTGCTTCATAGGGACATTTCAGAAGTAGTGACTTTCAATTGCAGTCACTGTCCATTTAAAGCAAAACGGAAGAATGGACTTAGAGAACATCTACTGGTTCACAGAGACAAATCAGAAATAGTCACTTTCAATTGCAATCTCTGTCCATACAAGGCAAAAGGGAAGGGTGCACTTAGATACCATCTACTGATTCATAAAGACGAATCAGAAATAGTCACTTTCAATTGCGATCAGTGCCCATACAAGGCAAGATGGAAGAGTGCACTTAGAGACCATCTACTGACTCACAGAGACAAATCAGAAATAGTCACTTTCAATTGCAATCAGTGTCCATATAAAGCAAAACGGAGGAACGGACTTAAAGAACATCTGCTGGTTCACAGAGACATATCAGAAATAGTCACTTTCGATTGTCATCACTGTCCATATAAAGCAAAACGGAAGAGCGCACTTAGATACCATCTACTGATTCATAGAGACAAATCAGAAATGGTCACTTTCAACTGCGGTCAGTGTCCATACAAGTCAAAATGGAAGAGTGCACTTAAAGACCATCTAGTGATTCATAGGGACAAATCAGAAATAGTCACATTCAATTGCAGTCATTGTCCTTACAAGGCAAAACGAAAGGGTACACTTAAAGACCATCTACTGATCCATAGTGACAAATCAAAAACAATCGCTTTTAAGTGCGATCGGTGTCCGTACAAGGCAAAACAAAAAGGCACACTTAATAGGCATTTGATGAAGCATAAAAGTCTGCAGTAAGAACTGGTTAGTTGCGCTCATTGTCTCTATAAGACATATTAGTCGATAATCTTCTAATTCATAGACAAATTAAAAGTAGTTACATTAAATTACAATCATAAACAGTTTCTTAATAGGCAGATGAGGACCTCAGAAATTTTACAGGAATGTTAATTTTTAGATTTGTACGTTCGGATTGGCCGAATTTTTTCCCTTCAAATTGTTTTGGCCTAGGGTGAAAAGTGTGCATATATATGTTGTAAAAGGCCTAAAATAAATGGAGACCCCTGAGTCTACATCTAGATATTTTTTTTTGTCAGTGTACCTGGAAAACTACTTATGTGCTCCTTTATTCACAAGAAGATTCAACTCAATAGAATTATTATTGAACGCGCACTAAATGCGTCGAAAGTGGTAGACAAAAATATGGTGCACCGTTTTTTATTACTTCGCATATCATTAATATATGAATTGAATAAAATAGGATCACAATGAGATAGATCCCTAAGTTACCCCTGAAGGACCGTCTATAACTTTTGCTGAAATTGAAAAGCATTTTATAATTATTGAGAATTTTGCATCCTTGGTTCAAGATACCTAAATAAGTTGCTATCATTATTTATACATGTAATTATATGTGAATATATTATAATATATATATACATATATATATATATATATATATATATATATATATATATATATATATATATATATATATATATATATATATATATATATATATATATATATATATATATATATATATATATATATATATATATATATATATATATATATATATATATATATATATATATATATATATATATATATATATATATATATATATATATATATATATATATATATATATATATATATATATATATATATATATATATATATATATATATATATATATATATATATATATTATTAGGGAATAAAGTTTAACTATATGGGAGGTGCTTCCATCTATTTTTAGATTTTTACATACAAAGAGTTTAATATGGAGAACACTAGAATACCTACCACAAATGAGTATCTCTCTCATTATATACGGTATAATTATTGTCACCAATTCTGCATGTGAAAATAAACATGAACATTAAATTTGCACTCTGCGTCAAACCCTCCTTAGCTTTATTATATTTTATGTTCTACAACCATGCACACAGTATATATACTTAACGTAGATCAGTAAAATAAAAATATAATTTATTGCTTCTAGACTTATTATGAGTAACTAAAAAATGCATATAAATTAAAATTTTTGCTATTTTTTTTTCAATTTTATAACACTAGGTATTTACCTAGCTGAATAACACTGTTTACCTAACTTTTTAGATATTCTCAACTTTTCTATATATACCTATACCTCTCATCTATTTTCTGTAATAGATTTATGTGGTTCTAAACCATAAATAATGACTTCTATTAATATGTATATTGATCAACGAACATAGAATATATCAAAATTGTTAAAAATTTAAATTAATAACGGTATTATGCTTTGATAATCGAAATTAAACATAAAACACCCATGACGTATTCTCGCCTATAAATGAAGCAATGCTATTGGACGATTCAAGGTCAAAGGTTTGTAGCCTACTCTGTTAGTAAGTTTGGTTTCAACCAACGATTATAGACAATATAGACTAAAAAGGATTGCTTATCCCCATAAGCAAGCAGTTAGACAAATCTCGTAGCCCCCACCACGCTTTTGACGTCGGCGGATACGTACGGCTTAGGTTCATTGCCCTACCGGTGTATTTCCCGGCGTTTGTGTAGTGTGTCATTTGTACATTAACATCGTGCCTAGAGAAGCCTCGCATCAATTTGGAATCGACCGTTGGCGCAAAAGGATGCCGGCCGAACTTAACCGCAGACGTCAGATCTTGACTAACAACACGCGGCCGATAAGCAATTCTGTTAGTCTATAATCCTTGGGTTTCAACGATCTTGCATATGAGCACTTAACCTGACCGAGTTGCCTACAGCAGCTAAGTTCATTACATACTTGGATCCATTGGATTCCTGCTAGGTTATTTTTTATGTTTGTGTCTTTCTCTTTTTTGTAAATATGTGAAACTTGATTCGTAGTTGTTAATGTAGCTGTTATCCATCAACAATATATCTACTGATTTTCTAAATTATATTCGTTTGTTCTGAACAAAGTACAGCACAGGAATGGAATGTGATACTGGTGAGGTTGCTGTATATACTAACATGGAAAAACTTGGAAAGCAGGAAATAGACATGAATTATATGGAAATGTACACTGGCCTACCGCTTGATATTGCAAGAGATGAAGCTTTGTTGAAGACGGAGCATGATATTAAAAGGTAATCGTTAATTATATTTGATATTAGTAGTTGACAAGTATTAAACTAGTGTAAAATTTGTAGGTATATATTCACTAATTGATAGTGGATATGTGTATAACATAAACCACAGTGTTTTACTTGTCTATATAAATTATCATAATTTTGTCTATCATCTCTAGTGAGGTTATAAACTGTTGTAGTGAAACTGAATTAATTAAGGAGGACCAAATACATTGCTTTGAGTTAGACCAATCAGCCATAAATGAGGACATAACCTGCAGTAAGAGCATTTGCTATCTTGACACTGAAGATAAGCAGGAAATACTGTATTTACCTGGTATAGTAAAAGAGGAAACTATAGATGAGAATCAGTCATCACTACCTGCAAAACATAATTTTGTAGACATAAATCCTGCAGAATTCTACATAAAAAATGAGGAGTTAAAACTGGAAGATGATGTCATGAGGTTAGTAACCCTAACTCAATCATGGTACTCAGTGGTACTTAAAGTCATACGATATTTATTGCGATAGAATTCGAAGAAAAGAATCAGCCGATAAAGTTCTGTTGTCTCTGTTCTGTGTGTCGAATGCGGTTAATCCCAAGAGAGTGATGCCGGGCTTTTATTTTAATTCTCTCTCAACAAATATCTTAGCGACTGTATATGAAACAAATATAATAGAATTGACTATGGCATTGCTCTTGTAAATTTTTTTAGTTCAATTTGTTTAAAAGATACTAGCGTTTACTAATTTAATGGGTCAAAATTTGTTTTATTTTATTTCGATAGATTATTGCCCATCTAAACATATTGTGGTTAGTGCCGATGTTGGCTGAACTGTGCACCATATGGGTTCGTAATTCAACATATGGGTTTTCTGGGAATATAATAACTTCTCTTGTAACATAATTCCTGAACCGTGTCTATGCATAGCATATGAGAACACTTCATACAATTAGAAAATAGTGTAAATCGGGCCAAATATTCAATGTTCTTATAAGAGACTGCCTAGATACTTCGGCAATTAGTATCATTAATGCATTAGTATTCGGCAGTAATTTTACCTATTCATATTTTAAAATATTAGCAATATTTCCATACAAAATTATTTTATCATATACACCTAAGCCTACTCCGTCTTTAGTAGAACTTCGTAATTGTGCAAAATACCAGTGCAAAGTATACATACACATAATATCTGAGAATGGCTCAACAAGAATTTTAGTGAGATATTATAGAGCTTTCACAAAATTATTACTTGTTTAAAAAGCTGCATTTGTCCGAAGCTGCCTCACTCTGGGGCAGCTCCGGACATAAGGTGGGGTAAAATCGGACACTAAAATTGGGACACTCCTTTTTAAAGAGATATTTGCAACTACTTATTTGTATCTCTTTATTTAGAAACTTAAATATAAACATATATAATATTTTTCTAGTATTATTGTAAATTGTACCTAAAAAAGTTTGTTATATTTTAAAAACGATTCCGTTTGAGAAGTCTCAGCAATTGAGGTTGGCGGAGAAAGTTTTGCAATCACATCTCGCCTCGAAATCGCTGAATCTTTTAAAACGGGAAAATGGAAACCGTTCATTGATTTTCTCATAAAACTGTGTGTATATTCTTCATTAATTTTCTCGGGAATAAGACCTATATAGCACAGGGTTTTTTTTTCGTCGTAAATTTTACAAGCAAATAGTCTCCAGATATTTCTTCTTAATTAGTCTTATCAGATATTTCTTCATTATCTAGTAATTTCACATTTTCACAAGTCTGACTGCATATCAATATCTGGATCAGACATATTAGCTCTTGATTTTTTCTTAAGATTCGTAGGTAAATCAACATCTGAATCTGATGACGATGTTTCTTCTTTTTGTTTCTTTGTCTTTTAATTTTTTTTCTTTTATTTGAATTTTTTTCTCTGCTTTTTTTTGTTAAAATTATTTGTTCGTTTTCTATTTTCTGTTGTTTTTTGGTTGAACTTTCTTCTTTGCTTCTCTTGGTCAATATCGTAGACTTTCTTTTAGCATTGCTTTTCTCCAATTTCAGAAGTCTAGCATCTTCTAATTCCTGAATCCTGTCTTTTTCCAGGGTGCTTGTATAGATTCTCGATTTCCCTAGTTTTGATTTTTTGTTTGCCTTTCTAGCACATGCTTTGGGAAAGGGTTTTTCTTCACTCTCATAATTTCCATTTTCTTGCCTTGGAGACATAATCATGAAGACTTCCAAATACCATGGTTATTTATTACATCTTTAATCGCTGATCTAATAGCTTCCTTGGGTATTTCGGGTAAATCTGTCTTTCGTATGTAAGTTCTGACCATTCTATAAACGAAAATACGAATATAAGTTTCAATGGAAAAGTGTGGGGCAGTTTCTGACTCTCTGAAACCCCTATGGGGAAACTTTAGACATTCCAAAGCTGCCCCATATGATTCATATGGACTTGCCCCCCCCATACAACAAAGATAAACTTGATGCGATAACTAGCAACAGATATAAACATGTATGGCTATGGTTTTATATCATGATAACAGCACTTATCTTGATTCTTTCAAAAACAAGGGAGACCTTACTGGAGAGACAGCAAATCTTATACCAGGTAACACTTGAATTGTTTTTTTAAAATATTTCGTACACCAGTAAATAGCTTTGGCGTAGCAACACTGCCCACAACAATGACCTGTACACTGAATGTTTTTGCATGATGCGCTGCTTAAAAAGCATATTAAGGCGGTAAATTTGAAATGTCCGGAGGTGCCCCATGTCCCAACCTGCCCTACCTAGAAGAGTTTAATTTTTGTTTTGCTGTTTCACTGGAACATTTGTTGTAATTGTTGTTGTCAAATGTTGTAACAAGTCTGTCAGACTAGTAAGTGTTACAGAAATTTCATTTTTATTTTGAGGTTATGGTGAAGTAAACAAATTTTTGGAAAAATTAACCAAGATATAACTTATCTAGGACCTATTTTCTTAAGAGATGATTGTGTATATGACAAACAAATTTGATAGTTAATTATTAGGGTACCTATGCCAATAATAAAAATAAAATGACTGAATGAACCGTAGAAATGTTTAATTTTAATGCTTCTGCCATTCCCTAGAAATAAGAAAAGTGAACAGGCTAAACCTTTTAAATTGTAATAGTTACCTCTCTAACAGCAGTCAAAGGTAATAGTGGCCCATTATGTTCACATTCTGCCTCAAAATACTCCGGTTTCGGCTTTTTTGTATACCTAAACAAAAATCCAACTGCAGTGTCTTTTCTGATCAGTAACAATATAGGGACAATTACAAACTTTGATAACTTTTCATATCAGGTTTAAATATAAGGAAAACTATAATAATTTACAAATCATAGCGTAAAGTAAAACATTGATAATTTTGTCATTATAAGTTATAGGTTAGTGGTTTTGTCATTATAAAACGACCTTTAGGAGAATAAAGGGCAATTATATTTATTCTAGCGACAACTATGACGAAGTAGACGGTAAAGCAACCAGCCAAGTCAGTGCCAGCAGTGAAAAGTTGGACCGCCACTCACTTATTAACCAGAGCCTGCAGGACTGTAATGTGTTTAGTTGCATTCATTGTCCCTACAAGGCAAAATTGAAGAGTAATCTAAAATTACATATTCTAACTCATAAAGATAAATCTGAAATAGTCACATTTAATTGCAATCAATGTTCGTACAAGGCAAAGCGTAAATCGCATCTTAATAACCATATGATAATGCATAAAAATCCGCAAGAGTGCGAACTGTTTAGCTGCGCTCATTGTCCTTATAAAGCGAAACGGAAGTCCGCACTTAAAGACCATCTCCTGATTCATAGAGACGAATCAGAAATAGTCACTTTCAATTGCGATAAGTGTCTATACAAGGCAAAACGTAAAAAAGATCTTAAAAGGCACAAAATAATGACGCACAACGGTCTGCAGGAGTGGGAACTGTTTAGTTGCACGCACTGTCCTTACAAGGCAAAGCAAAAGTATACACTTAAAATCCATCAATTGATTCATAGAGACAAATCAGATATAGTTACTTTCAATTGCGATCACTGTCCATACAAGGCAAAATGGAAGAGTGCCCTTAGAGACCATCTGCTGATTCACAGAGAGAAATCAGAAGTAGTGACTTTCAATTGCGATCAGTGTCCATACAAGGCAAAGCGTAAACAAGATCTTACTAGGCATAAAATAATGATGCATAAAAGTCTGCAGGAGTGGGAACTGTTTAGGTGCACTCATTGTCCTTACAAGGCAAAACTAAAGTATAAACTTATAAACCATCTACTAATTCATAAAGACAAATCAGATACAGTCACTTTCAATTGCAATCAGAAATAGTCACTCTCAATTGCAGTCACTGTCCATATAAGGCAAAATGGAAGAGTGCACTTAGAGACCATCTACTGATTCATAGAGACATATCAGATGGCAAAACGGAAACGTACACTTAATAGGCATTTTATAAGTCTGCAGGAGTGAGAACTGATTAGTTTCGTCATTGTCTCTTGTAATAGTTACATTCAATTGCAATAACTGTCTCAGTGGTAAACAGCTTCTTAAAATATGTAACGCCAAAAGAGCTATCAACTGTTAGTAAACGATACATCATACCCAGAATATAGAAATATCTATAATACGAATTTGAAGGGAAAAATAAAAGTGATATAGGTAGCATTGGAGAAATTATGTCTGACACGTTGGGAGAAGATGAAATAACAGGAGACACAACTATTTAATAAGAAACATCAAAACAAGAAAACTACAAGATAAATCAAAAAAGCAGAAATAAAGAGAGAGAGAAAATGGCCAAACTGGGAAAAGGAAAGAAGAAGACGTTTTATAGTCACAGCCCAAAAAACACAAGGAGTAAAAATTAAATAGGCATATGTGCTGGATATGTAATACATGGAGATCGATCAATATAAAATAATGCAATATAATTTCATTATTTTAGTATGAACAAGGCAAACGGATGTGAGTATGAACCTAATGTGTTTATACGTGT